>VUYV01000092.1:2844078-2927265 GCA_008711295.1 Anarhynchus alexandrinus | reverse complement strand
GGAGCCCGGGCCGGGCCGGGCGGGGGCGGGGCATGGGCGGTGTCGCCCCGCCCCGCGGAGCCGCGGTGGCCGCTGGGAGCGGAAGCGGCGGCCGCGTTGAAGCGAGGAGGGCAGCATGGCGGCCGCCGGCAAGAGGTGAGCGGTGGAGGAGGGGTGAGCGGGAGCGGCGTGGCTGCGGGTGGGGGCACCGCCGGGCTGCGGTATCGCCGGGGAGGCCCGCGGGGTGCCGACAACCCGGGTGCGGCTCTTCAGCACGGCGCTGCCGGCCCTGAGGCCGCCGGGAGCGGGCAGGCCCGGCGCTGCCGGCCCGGCTCCACGCTGAGCTTTCCCCCCCACCCACCTCTTCTCTCCTCACCGCCTCCAGGAGCCTGGCGGAGCTGAGCCTGGACGAGTTCCTCGCCGCCGGGTCCGAGTCGGAGGCTGACGGCGGTTGGGAGGAGGAGGAGGAGGCCGCCTGGCCCGCCAAGGGCCCGGCGCAGCGGCGGCCCAGCGGGAAGGCGCAGGATGGGAAGGCGAAGCAGCCGCTGCAGGCCCGACCGGCTGGGAGGTAAGGACGAGCCGCTGGTCGTAGAGCGAGCTAGTTCTGGGACGAGCTGGGTCAGAGATGCCTAAAAGGGCTGCGTTTGAGACCATGGTGTGGTTACGGGGTGCAGAACAGTCATGTTTTCCGTCATACCTGTGTCAGTTCGGGAACTGCAGTGCGGAAAAGCATGCATAAGCTTTTCATCTTTTACAAGGTATATTGGAGTCAGGCAAAGCTTATTTTGTTTTTCTTCAGTTTGTGTGTATTTGTTCTTACTGAAAGACATTGGACTACTTGCGGATGGAAAATGATGAAGTAGTTCTTAGATGCTGATGATCACTATTAGAAACCAAAATAAGTCTTTAGTCCCAGATATGATTTTACTGTGTTTTTATTGTCACACTTCTCTGGCAGTGTTGCTTTTAGTGTTCTTTATAAAAAGATTGTGAGACTAATTCTGAGAGACAAATTTTTGGGGGGTTGCAAGATGTTTTAAAAATGTCTGGTCAATGTAGCAATACAACCTGGTAGTTTGCTATCAAGTTTTCTTAGTACTGAATGAAAATAACCTTTCATAAGCCTCTAAGGTGTTAAATGGGATAGAGAACTATGGCAACAGCCCTGATAAATCCATCACTATTTAAATCAGCCTTAGGTGTGCTTTAGTGCCCAGAAGTTGCTTGCTTTTCTTACAGCATCAGCAGAAGCTTGAGTGATGAATAAATGCATGTTAATTCTTACCTACCAGGAAGAAGGGAAAGGCATCTGAACATAAAGATCAGCTCTCCCGGCTGAAGGACAAAGATCCTGAATTTTATAAGTTTTTGGAGGAAAATGATCGCACATTGCTGGATTTTGATGCTTCAGACAGTTCTGATGAGGAGGAGGGGCTGCACATACCACCTGATACATTGGAGGTACTAGGCCCTATTTTGGAGTGCTGAAATCCATAATTTCAGTTACTTAAATGTTAAGTATTTGAGTTTCAGTGTAAGGCCTAAGTATATTTGGGCTTATAGTGGCAAAGATAGCTGGGGAGGAGCTTCCCCAAAGATCATCTGCAGGTGTACAGGCTTGTAATCATGAAGTCAGCTGTGGATTTGGACTGAGCATGAGGAGCTCGTTAAAGATTGTGAAAACAGAGCCTTGGAGTGTATTTTCTCTGTGGCTTTAGTTTTGTGTTTCCCAATGAGAGTTTGTTTTGCTTCAAGTGATATGCTTTCTCCTTGATGTTTTATGTTATTGCACATTGTATTTATGTAGCAAAGCTGTAGGGCTTAAGTAGCTTTTTTGAATTTCTAATACCCCTAATTTTGTTACTGCTTTACAAAAAGTGCTGATAACAGCATTAATAAAATTCACTGCTGCCTGCCTTTCCTCTTCAGTAGCTACTCAGCAAAAGAGGAGGGGCCAGAAAAGAAGTGTATAAGCCTTTTCTCAGTCTTGGTACTCTTCTAGGAAGCAAGTGATGAAGATGAGGAGGAAGAACATGAAACAGTCAAACGTAAGAGAGTTTGTTTCATCCCTGTGAGCTTGAAAATGGTTGAAGAATGGAAAAAAGCTGCAGAGGTGAGCAGGGAATTGGAATACAAGACCCTTAAGCATTCTCCTTTAAACATTCTTCTGCATGTGTCGCTGCCTCTAAAAGACCAACTTTCAATTAATTCATCTTTCACAAAAATCTACAGAAAAGATTTATGTCTTGCATACAAGGTTGTACTCTAGAGCTCTTGTTACTTCAGTGTGACTTGTCTTTGCAATTTTTGCTTGGGCTGCAAGATTAGAGTACTTGCACTCCATCTGAGGGAGAAGCTAGAGCAACTTGTGTGGCTCAGAAGGGGTCAGAATGGTTTGATTTTTCATCCTCTTGCTAAGCATTATGCCTTTGGCAGCTCCAAGAACTTTTTAGTCACATTTTGAGTAGTGATGAAAGGACTTGCTGCTTCTGACTAAGAGGGGGAGAGGGAAAGGTCAAATTGGGTAATTGCTTGCAGCTGACTCATTGCTTCTCAACTCCCAACCAATTAAAAGCCCTAGAAAGCCATTTTAGAGCAAGTGAAGGGCACTAGCATTTGTTAACAGTCTTGATGTTTTTCTTTTGTGTTAGAGGATGGAGCTATTTTTGCAATCAAACTTACAATGAATTCCAATACTCCTGTCTCAGTAAAGTGTTTCAGAGTTCAGAATATTCCTTGCTTTTTCTCTTCAGCAATCCTTTTTCTTCTTTCTCCAGACAAGGCTAACACCAAAACTTTTCCATGAAATCACTCAAGCCTTTAAAGCATCTGTAGCAACCACCAAAGGAGACAATGGTGGGGCTGAGCCCAGCAAGTTTCAAGTCACTGATGCTGCAGGTGAGTTGGTCATCATACTACTTTTGTGAGAGAAGGGAAGTCACTTGGTAGGGAAGGTTTAGCTATTGGAAGAGAGTGGGGATAAGTACTGGCAGGAGTTAACTTACCCTTTCATAGGTTTCATTTCACTTAAGTAGCTTATCTTCTTCCTAGTGGTGAGTCTGTGCAGTGGTATCTCTTCTGGGGTCCCAATGTGTAAGTGCATCTCTTGGTGGGCTTGCCTGGAGCAGCTGGGCTTGCAGACTGCTGAGGAAAGTACCACACTTCATTCACCAGACTACTTAGAGTCAAGTGGAAGCTAGGTTCTGTTTATATGCTTGTAGTGCATGGGTTTTTTCGACAACTTTGTGGCTTCTTGCTGATCCCTCTTAGAACTAATCCTACAAGACTATTTTAACTCTCCTTACCAGATAGTGTTCTACAACCTCGCAACAGTTCAGAGTTCAGTTGCACTATCCAGTTCACATTCCCCTAGCAAGGACCTCTCAAAATATTGCATGTCTAATTTCCTTTTCTACAGGATTATCATGCCTGTAGAACAGATGAGATGCAACCTCTCTCTCCAGCCTAGCCCCCTTTACATAAGCTCCAGATTTTGCAGACAGTCCTGTTTCAGAACTGCAACAGCATGGCTGAGCGGGGAACATCTTTGTTAGTGTCTCAGAGGATGTGACACAAAGCCTGCCTGCTTTTACTGCTAAATTAGCAGGTCCTTTCTCACTGCGTTTTATCAGCTTGTTATTGTGTGCCATCTGGAACTGGCACCGTGGGGTGGGACTGCTTAAACCCACATGTTCTCCTTAATCCTTTCATGCCTGGCATAGGGCCTTTTATATCTCTTTCATAGCTTTTTGTAAAATCTCATTCTTTAATGTAAGGCATTACATAGAATTCACACATCCATTTCTGTGATTTTTTTTTCTTAATTAAAAAGTGCCTTTAATTCTCATTATGGTTTGGGGGAGACTGATGGTAGTATAGACTCCTAGTTGTGAGTCAGGCTGCTTTTGTGCTTGATGCTGTTTACTCAGAGAGCAAAGAAATGGCCTCTGTGCCAGAAAGCTGTCAGTTGCAATTTTGCTGTTTAGATGAAAAATTCTAAGGTAAGACAAACTGATGTTTTCTGGAACCTTGTGGAGACTCAGTAGTTCTGCTATGGGAATTACTGCCTTCAGTTCCTTGGGGAGCTCTTTTCAGATTAGCTGAGAAACAGGAATATATGGAAAACTATTTACAAATGTTTTACTGACTTTTTTTAACCAGTGTTCAATGCCCTTGTGTCCTTCTGTGTCCGGGACCTCTTCCGCTGCTTGCAGAAGCTGCTTCTTCTGAAACCCCCAAAGAACAAACAAAAGTAAGTCTGAGGAGATTTGAGAACTGCAGGTAGGAGAAAGCTGGTTGGGGTCTTTCAGAACTGCAAAATGGCTGTGAAGCTAGAAAAAGACGGCTCTTCCCAAACACTAGCAAATTTGCCTGATTATATTAAGTTGTCTTAAGCAGGCTCTTCCTTTCTTCCCCAGAAATGCGTCCTCCAGCAGAGGACATGTGACTTCAACAGAAAGATCTGGAATTGCATGTGCTTGCACTCAGTAGCACTGTTAAGGTGTTGTGAGTTGGTTTGCGGAGAAAGGGACCAAGCCTTCTGCCTGTATACAAGCAGAGTATTGCAAGTATGTGACTTTAGTTAATCCAGAGCTTTAGCAGTTGTATTGTGCCCTGGAGTTTGGTGGTCTGAGGGCTGCTGGATCATCTGAGTTTGAGTTGTTTACTGTTAGAGTGTAGATGGAATGGAAACAAGCATGCAACTGGGCAAAGAATGGTACAATTAATTTTTTTTCCAGAACGGCAGCGTTGGTTCAGTACCTCTGTATTGCATTTGCTGATGCAATTTGACTTGACTAGAGTGGAGGAATGGCAATCTTGAAATCTCAGCCGCTGCCTGGGAGACAGGAATTCTATGGCTACTGTGTGGGTTGGTGTTCAAAGAGTTTCACAGTCAGGCCCATAATTGAATAGGTATCAGCATGGCTTACCCAGGATCAACTGGAAAAGGTGCTGGAAACTCAGTAAGTACTAGTCTGAACTCTTGCTTAATGAACCAATACCATAGTTGGGGACTGTGAGCCCAGTTTCATAAAACAAGCTGTGAAGTTCCCAGTATGTTTTGCAAGCTGGAGCAGCCTTATTTAGCCCCTGTGCCCGTTTCTTACTAGACATTCACAGAAGCTTTTTATCTCAGTCCTCTAGAGTTTCAGCTGGACACAATTTTATTACTTGCTTCATAGTCTGAGCTCTTCTGTTTTTCCCATTGTTGGGTAGAGTGAGAATGGAATGCCTTTCAGAAGTGCTTTCAGTTACAGGGTAGATTTTGTGGCAGTTACTTTTAATTTCCCTGTCACAGATGGAGGGAGAGGTGAGCTGAACTCTAGATTCCTTGTTGACAGCGGTGCCTAGTCTGAGAAGTAAATTCCAGTTCTTTGTGTAAATACCAGCCTCTTTCCTCCCCTCTGACTTGTACAGGCCGTGTCTGAATTTTGGGGTGGTCTGGGGGCACTACTTCGAGTGCAGTGTCAAAAAGTTTAGAAGAGACTGAGCAAATGTCTCACCACTAGTTTGATCCCCAAAATAGACTTCCTCGCTACAAGCCAGCCCGCTCTGTGCTCAGGCAGTGGCTGCAGAACGCCTGCCTAGATGGTAACATCAGTGTGAGGGATTCAGGTCTCCACCAGGTGTCTTGGCTGTCACAGCTCCCTGTATCACACTTCTGAAATCTGGGTGCTCTGCTGGGAAGCTCTTTGAACTGAATTTTCTAATACTGTTCTTCAGGCAGGCTTTACAGATTAGAAGTCCTTCTTTTCACCCATGACAAAATTGTTACTTCTTTTTTTTTCTTTGCTTTTCTAGCAGTTGTCTTTACTCACTGACAATAACCAGGAAGTGAACAGACTATTCTTTGTATTGCTGAAATCTTATTTATTTGTGGTGTTTGGTTTTTTTCTTAAAGCTAAACCCAACTCTTGCTCATTTCCAGAATGGTCCTCCCTTCCACCAGTCCACTTTGGAGCAAGCTGCGACTGGACATAAAAGTGTACCTCAGCTGTACTATACAAGTAAGAAATTTCAGCATGTTTGTGTTACTGGGGTCAGTCTGTTCGTTGCTGGGCTTTTGTTCAGGGTATTTTGGAATGAGGCAGATGAGGTTTTTGCATCTGTAAACACCACTGCTAAAAGCAGAGCCAAACAATCAAGAAGATAATTAACAAAACAGGTAATAGTGTAGCCTCAGGTGCTTTTCCTTTTGAAAAAGCAGTTAGTCCAGTTTGAGGGTGACTTTCTGGTCATCACAATACTGGGAACCTTGGGTATTGGTTTCTATGCCTTCTTCTGTAGAGGAGAATAAATAAGACTTACGGATGGATAAGACTTACGGATGGAGACGGCAGTGAGCAGAAGCAATCTCGCTGAGTCTTAAAGCCTTGGGCATCAGATTTGTGTGTGTAACCTGTAACGAAGCACTGGGTTAACATTCTGACTGTTCTTTCTGTCTTAATTTGACTGACAAATTAATATTTAATGGGCTTTAAAGTAGTTTGCAGTGTTGTGCTCCAGCATTCTGCATCTTTAATTCAATTTTTGGCGCTATGATCTTGCTTATTGTAGTAAATATTAAGATGTTATGTTGACAACCCTGCTCCTCACATGAGAAGTGTGATTATGCTCCATCCCACTAGGATATTCCATCCAGCCAATGTTGCTGATGTTTGGTGTTTCAGAGTCAATTCATGGATTATTTCTGAAGGAAACTCCTGCCCCCAGTTAATTTTTTTTGAGATTGCTTCATCACGCATCCCCAAATTTGGAGTATTAAAAACAAAAGAACAACATTGAAATGCTCATTCTTCAGAAGCTGAGGGAAGGGGATATAAGGAAAGAAAAAGAAAGTGCTGATGTCTTTTAGCTGTAAGCTGGCAGAATGACTTAGCAGAAAGTGTTTTCATCAGTAGAGCTGTTTTCCTCAAGTCGTGCTGCCTCTCACCAGCAGCAGAACTAAAGATTGCAGTAGAAAAAGAAAAGCTGGCAATGCAGTCCCATTGAAGTAATCCCTGGTCCTGTGCTTACTTCTGAGTGCCCTCAGTCCCAGGCTGCAGTTCTTCCGGCATAGTAGACTCTGAACAATATCTTCTCCTTTCCTTTTGGTGTGTGAGGGACTTTGCAAAGGAGACCCACTCAGTCCAGAATCTTTGCAGTGCAAGGAGGAAAGTTAAAAGTAGAAAAAATGCCTGTGCTTCCAGCAACTGGGATTGTAGGCAAGACGGGGCACTGCATCAGGCAGAACCTCTCTAATTGAAGTGATTTTCAGCTTACTGTTGTCTTCAAATTAGAAACTGCAAATGTCTCTGGGTTTGCCAGAGTTAGACTTAGCTTTTGCAGTATACACAAATGAGGTTTTGTATGATGAGCTCAGGTGCCATTAGCCGTCCAAGTCCAGTAGCCTGAGCTCACATTTGCCAGGAGGATGTACTTTCAGGGGACTTATTTAACCTGCCATGTGTCTCCTCCTTTTTTGACACAGCTTTTGGGGGTTTGTTTGAGCTTCTGCCTAGGGAAGGCTGCTCTTCTAGTCCTTTGGTAACATGCAAATACTTGGAAACAGCAAAATACTGATGCTTAAAGGTAAAGGAAGAGGTGATGAGGACTACACACTAAATGGGATTGTGTTTTGTTTTCTCTTCATAGCTCATGTCTTGTTTAACAGAAGCCTCAGTCGGTATAGCAGTCCTTCAACACGTCAGTTCCATAGTGCCTTATTATTTGTCCTTTCCAAAGCAGTGCCGTGCACTTCTCAAGGTAAGGTGATGTGCTGTGATATGTCATTTGGATCTAAGGTCCTTTCTTTACTGTAGTACTTTCTTTCTTTTTCTGTAGTGATAGGATGAGGGGGAATGGCTTTAAACTGGAAGAGGGCAGGTTTAGATTAAACATTAGGAAGAAACTTTTCACTTTGAGGGTGGTAAGGCACTGGAACAGATTGCCCAGAGAAGGTGAGGCCCCATCCCTGGAGGTGTTCAAGGCCAGGCTGGATGTGGCCTTGGGCAACCTGGTCTGGTGGGAGGTGTTCCTGCCTATGGCAGGGGGGTTGGAACTCAATGATCTTCAAGGTCACTTCCAACCTAAACCATTCTATGATTCTTTACCCCTTCAGATAAGCCTCTCGTGGTATTTGGGCTGGATCCCATGACGGTTGTCTCTTGTATTCCTCTTCCTTTGCTTTTCTTTTGGTCCTGGAAAGGACTCCTGCTTCTCTTACAGGCCCTTTAGGTGCCGTGAAGAGCTGTCATGCTGAGGTGAGTGGGCATGTGGCTCTGCGTGTAGCTACTGCTAATCCCCATGTAAAGTGACACGGAGGTGTTCCGGGAAGCTGTCTGCCTCCTCGTCGCAGATGGAGTAATTGCTGCCTGTGTGCTGAGTCTGTGTGTACGTCTGTGATAGTGTTTCACTCTCAAGAACTGGGGGTGGAATATTTTTGCAGAAACTTAGTCACAACTGCTGAGCACTTAAGAACAACAAAGGAGGCGTGGAAGAGCGGAAGAGGGCAACAGGGTGATATTTAAAAGCTGCAACACAACATTTAAATGAGCCTGGGAACCCTTTGATGATAAAGATGACTGGTATACAGTGATGAGAGGCTGTTACACCTTGTGTCTGAGGGTGTAGCAGTCTGCTCACTGTTACAGTAGGGATTTTTGAGTAGGCTTTTTCAGCCCTGCAGCTAGAATCTTTCTGATTTCCTCTGGAATTCATTAGTGGATATCAGGTAACTAGTTTTTGGAGGCATCAGCTGTTATTGAGGTCCTGTTGTACCAGATGATTCCTGACAGGGCCAGCCATGTCCAAGAGAATCTATGCTCTGAACAGGTGAATGCAGGCAAGCCTGGGAAGAACAAAATCTATTCAATTGCCTCTCAAGAACTTGAGGGAAGAGACCAATATACGATTACTTTATGCAGTGTGGAGATGGGTAGAACTCAGATTAATGAGTTTACATGTCAGCAGTGGGCTGTCTGTTGGCACAGACCTCTGCACAGACTAGCCTATCCCTCTCCAGCTGGTGTAGGTATTTTTGTGATGAACTAGATGTTCGTCATCATGTCTGTACCAGAGTGACTAAGGATATGTCTCAGCAGAAGTGCTGCCTTACGCAGGTCCTGTCTCTGGCTCCAAACCCTGCTGCTGCTCTGTCCTTTGAATTAATACAGTGAATGTCCAGGGAACTGGAATTAAGTCAGAACTATGACCGGGAGATGTATCTCAGGAATTGCAACCTATTTGCCCAGAGGAAAAAACTGCTAAATTCAGAAATCAAACCCTGGTATGCTCTTTCCAAAGACAAGCATATCTTTAATAGCATTCTTTGAGAAACTAGAATTTGGTGTTCGTGGCGAGAACGGGAGTGTATCTGCAGTGTAGTTGTCCTACACTAAATTCTGCAGAACACATAAAAGTTGACTTTTTTTTTTGTTGGGTTGGAAGCTATATTGGCCAAATGTGTAATCTAGTGTGCTGTTGCTGTCTAGGGTATGGTGAGGAAGCTTTGCAAAGCCTAGGAGATTTGAGTCGCATGCACAGGCTGGTGCCTATGCTCAAAGCTTAAATGTGTATTTAGGCACATGAATGAAAGTGCACATATTTTTCAGAGATGCTAGTTTTAGAGTTTCCTTTATTGATTGTGGAACATCAACCTTGCAACCAGAATGGCTGCCAGTGCTGTTGTGACTGACTCTGTGACAATACAACCTGCCATCTTTAAATCATCTTCCTCCTCACTTGCTTTTTTGGTGTGAGGGAGGTAAGCTCAGACCTGTCTGTAACCAGGAATGGGCTCTTTGTCCCTTCACTTACCTGTATCTTTTTCTTTTCCATTCCAGCAAGCAATTAATTTGTGGAGCACAGGTGAGGAAACAGTGAGAGTACTGGCCTTCCTTGTGCTGAACAAGATCTGCCGCTACAAGAAAGAGGTGTACCTAAGTCCCTTGCTTAAGGTAAGGCTGGCACTTGCTGTACTCTGCAGCTTTTCTTTCTCATGTTATATGTGAAGACCTTAGAGCATGAGCTGCAGCCTGTTGGGGCAGGTGCTGGAGATGATGCTGGCTACCTCCAGCAAATTAAACAGGGAAGAAATTCTGTGTTAAGTCAGAGTGATACCCTGCTTCCTACTACTGCCCTTCCTGCTGGGGGCACAGTGTCTTAGCAGGGGAGGTCTCTGGTACTAATCTGTCTACTGGATGAATACTTATCTTCCAAATTCTTGTGGGCTTTCCTCAAGTGCTGATGCACTACTCAGTGCTACCGAGCTGCTCTGATCTCTCAGCTAATAGCTGAGGTTCCCAAGTGTAGTTTGCTTAGGTACCACTCTTACAGAAAGAGAACTGTGACCAACCGTAAGCATTTACAGCTCAAAACCATCCCAGAGTTCCTCTCTTCTCTCAGAGAAGCAATGGCAGGGGCATCTCCAAGCACTGTGCTAAACAATGTAAGGTTGCAAAAAGATTCTGACTCTTCCATCTCCCCTGAAGAAGGAGCAAGCTAGATTATTATTTTTGCATATACCTTAGAAGTGACTTGTCTTATAAAAGGAACTCCTCACCCCTGGTTTGGACATACCCGGGTGGAGAATGTTAGTGAAAGAATGGTTTTGTACTGTTTTATGGGATTGTATCTTGTCCTTTTTCCTGCACAGCAAATGTACATTGCGTTTGTGAAGAATTCCAGATTCACCTCTCCCAATGTCCTGCCTATGATCAACTTCATGCAGCGCACGCTGACAGAGATGTATGCCCTGGACACACATACCTCTTACCAGCATGCCTTCATCTATATCCGTCAGCTTGCCATTCACTTGCGCAGTGCAATGACGATAAAGAAGAAGGTAGGTACCTGTCAGTGTGGAAGGAGTGTACCTCCTATGGGGAATGTGGAGAGGGGAAAATTACAGTAGCCACTTCAGGCTTTTGGTAGTGTCTCTAAAGTGTCAGTGCTTGTCTGACCCATTTCATAGCGTGCCGAGGAATTTTTTGCCAGGGGCTGGGAGCTTCAGAGATCACCTCATAGCTGCCTGTGTTGGTTTAGAATTTCAGCAAGGAAGGAGAGGAAAGGAAACTGCAGGGTTGGAGTCACTTTTCTCTCCCCAGCTTGCAAGACTTTGTGATACACTTTTCATCTTCTGCCTTGGGCACTCTTTTACCACTCTGTGAAGCTGCTGTTTCCAGCCTCTGTTGCAAAACCTCAAGGTAAAGAAGATTAGGAACCACCCTGGTGGGTGCATCTTTCCAGTGAAGTCCATACTATTTAAAGGACTTAATTGAAAAAAGCAGCTCAGACCTCTTGGGAGCTGCCCTGATTTCAGGCACCTCCCGTCTGACCTCAGAAATCTGAGTCAGATTGCTAATCCTGGCTTTATTCATGTTTAGCAAAACAGACCCCTATAGATTATTGTTCAGCTGCTCCCAAACATTGCAGGATTGGTGACCAGTTAAATCTCCTGGCTGTTCAGACACGGGGATAAATGAGCAGAGATAAATGAAGTCTGGGCTGCATATATCCTAATTGGATTTCACTGGCTTCTTACACCCTCAGTCCTGGCCCAGACAAGAACTAAATCCACTTGATTTCGCAGCTGGGGAGGGTTGTGGGAACTTTAAATGACAACAGCACAACCAAAATATACAAATCCAAGCAATAAGCCAATTAATTTGAATTGAGCAGTGGGTGGTTGTGGAAGGTGATTACAGGAGCAGACTGCTTATTTGCAAGAGAAGCTGAGAACAGAGCTTCTTGGTACATCTCAGTGACCTGGTGAGATCTGGGAGAGCTCTACTGCTTTCAGCTGCAACTTAAGTCCCTACTGCAAGGTTTGGTCCAGTGGTTGCAGTTGAGGGCTTCTGTCCTTGTTTCAGGACTTAAGCATCTTGCTTCATCTGTGCAAAAGAGGAGGTGATCTGGGCTTTGCAAGTCTGTCTGAACCCAACACAAGTTGGAGCTGAAGCCTCTTGTTAAGCGCAATCTCCTGAGTTCTTGGTGCAATTCAGGAGAATACATGGACCTGCAGAACTTTTTGGAAAGGGTGTCCTTGAGGGACTCCTGCACTCTTCTGGGCTTTTATTTAATCTGGCACGATGGGGTCACTTAGCACATGGCAGGGGGAGTGTGGGGACTTGCCCAAACATTCTTGAAAATAATGTCTTTTGGATTGGTGCAAGACCTGACCCACACCTACCCACACTGCTGACCCAGCCTGAAATGCTGGTGTGGTGTGTCATTGCATGTTGGGCACACTGCTGGCCTGTGGCATTGTTTTTCCTGGTAAGCATAGAAACTGGCTGAGAAACAGAGCTGAAAGTTTTCAGCTCTGCTGTTTTTACTCTACAATTGGGGAGAAAAAAGCCCAAAACTGTCCTGGGTAGCGTCTTTTCCAAAAACAGGGAGGAGAGCTGGGTTGATCATTTGGTCCTTGCTTTCACAGTGGATGTTTGTAGGAACATGTTTAAAATGAGCACTGATACTACCTTTCAGAGTTAGTGGGTCGGTGGTTAGGGGGTTTTGGTTAGTACAGCTGAGGGAAGGGAAGCCTCAAGTGGGAAGGACAAGCTGCTACATAACAACCAAAGGAGTTTGAGTGCAGAGAGGGGAAATCCAGATGAATTCAGATTAATTTCTTGCTAGTTTGAATCCGTAGCTTTACATACCCTTTTCCCCTCCTTTCTGGCCTGCAGAGTCCAGAAGCCAATTTACAAGGGTGTCAGAGAGGGGTACTACTTTCCAGCTGTCCTACCTACGGGAGACGAGGGACTGTGGGTAAATGGAACAGTTAAAGGTTTCCTAACACTTGGCCACATCCCACCATCTGCTGTGAGCTGGATCATTAAATCATCCTTCTCAAATGAACCATACTTGTGAAGAAAAGCAGTCTGTGTTGCTCATTGTTTCCTTTAAGGCACTAACTAGTACCAAATCATAATGTTGCCAATTTAGCATCTGAACTCGCTGGATGGTGGGTCAGCCACTAGCATCAAAGCGACGGCTAGAATGTTAGTTATTCCTCTCTGGACAGTGCACAAAGTCCTCTTAGAGAATGCTGGATAAAATAAGTCCTGTAGAGAAACCAGAGTGAACTCCTCTCAAATGCCACATTTTCAAGTTTGTGCCTGTGTTTTTCCCTTTTCTGCAGGAGAATTTCCAGTCTGTTTATAACTGGCAGTATATCCACTGCCTGTATTTCTGGTGTCGGGTTCTCAGCACAATCTATCCCAGTGAGGTCATGGAGCCGTTGATCTATCCTTTGACACAGGTCATCATTGGCTGTATAAAGTAAGTAGGATTTTTTTTCTTCTTTTGGCTATACTTTCTCTTGCGTGATGTAGCAGTTACTAAGGAGGTGTTACCGTTACAAGATTTGGATTTAACCTTGCATTTTAAGGAATTGTCTGAGAGCTGCTTTTGATTGAAATATTCGAGCTGAAGATGTGTTGTGAACACCTGTATGTTTAGGTGGTGAGAAAGGCTAAGAAAGAATAACCTACACTGCCACTAAATTCTCTGTATAAGGAATTTCAGTTCAGCTGGATTTGATGCTCAGTTCTAGTCCTTCCATGAGCTCCCATGTCGAAGGAGGACCAGTCAGTCTGTGACCCAGTGCAGCTGTTTCTGGCCTGATCTGAAAAGTCACTAAGTGGTGCCCAGCAGTGACAACAGAAAATACTGTGAAATTCCTCTTCCTTTTTGCTCCAGAATATTGCAGGGACAATACTCCTGAATAATGCTAACACTTTTTGCTATCATCTAGTGGGGAGCTGGGGAGACCCAAAGCAATGCAGTTGACTTTAGTGCTAAAAAGCACGATTACCTCTATTGCTGGACAGCTGTATCTCCAAGAAGACATTCTAGATAATGTCCTTTTTTTTTTTTTTTCTGAAGGAAAACTTAAAATAACTGAGTAGTCCCCGAGCATTTGTATGAAGAAGTAGCCCAAGTGGGGAAGCTTAGCCTTTTAACATCCATCGGAATGCTTTGTCATGTGTAGAGCACTAGGTAGTATTTCTGTGTTGCTGAGTGTTCTTTCCAAGAGGTTATAGTTGTCTGGATATTTCCAAGGAGAACTGTCCAAGTGCAACCATGCCGTATATAGCAGTTTCCGACTGTCTTAGAGTTGAGCTATTTGGGGAAAAAAAAAAAAATGAGGGAGGAGATGGGGACTTGGTTTTGGAATCTGTGTGTTTAGATTTTTTTAATTTTTTTTTTTCTTAAAACACACCAGTAGGAAAGCCTGCTCAGGTATCTTTGGCAGTATGAAAGCTATTCTCATTTGTGGGTTGTTGGGGATTTTGTTTGTTTTAGGAGTTAGGGTTTTTTTTCCTCACTTCCAGAGCGTTGGCCAGGTATAGTGATCTGTATTTAAGCTTGAACTCCACTAGTTCCATTAGCAGGGCTGAACCACGGTGGAATTTCTCCCAGTGGTTATTATGGAATCCCAGTGTTAGTGTGTGTGTGCAATCAGAGGCCAAGGGGAGGTGAACTCTTAATACCAGCCAGCAACTGTGTGTTGTACGGTTGTGCTGCAGTAGTAAGGCTCTGTTTTGAGGTAGTGTGCAGGGTAGACGATGGCTTTCTGTTCCACAGAAGTTGCAACCTGAATAGCCTGGACAGATTATCCTCCCAATTGTACAAAGTGGCAAGGAAAAATGTACTGAGTTGCTTCAGGGCCTAACAGTGCCACAGTACAGAATCAAGTCCTCATCTCTAGCTCTGTAGGTACAGTTAGAAGATGTGTTTTTTGGTGCATATTTGTTAGAATTTGAAAAACTAGGACGTACTTATTTTTTTAGTATGTCTCTGCAGAGAATTTCTTTTTCCCATCAGTTTATATGTTTGTATACACAATTATTGTGCTTTGAAATGGCTGTTAATAATGAGCATTGAGGGAATTTCTGAATCTCTGGTGATCTTTGAAATCCTGTTAGCTCTGTTAACCAGATTCTCAGCTTTAAAATGCCACCCGCCTGGTCTTGAAAAACTCCCAAGTGGTGATGAAGATAAGCAGATTTAAACGATCGTTAGAGTATGCATACATCCCTCTTCCCATCCCCCATGTGCACAGGCTGCTTCCCACTGCTGTTGTAGAGCTTTAGTTGTCCTGTGGACTTATCTAGGTGGTTTTTTACCTGTCCAGGCAGATAAATCAGCTATCTGGGGCCAAGGAAAGGTGAATCAGGTGAGTCTCGGCAAGAGCAGCAAATAGAATTTCTCAGTGTCTGTGATGGACAGGGCTGCTTGGCATGAAGTACAGTTACTGTCTGACAAAGCTTCAAAGATTTGGGAACCTGACAGATGGGGGNGGGGGGGGGGGGGGGGGGGGAGAAAGAGATCCCACCATGGCTTCCTTACTGAGCCAAGGAAGTGTCCAGGATATAAAAAGGGAGTGGGTAGGTTAGCAGATGTGGGAATGATGTGGCTCCATGGGCTTCAGTCTGCACCCAGGACCCCTATGGCTCCTTCCCGGGTGTACGCAGCCTCTTCTCAGTGTTGGTGGCTGCGCCGTCCAAACTGGGACTAGCGAGAGTCAGTCTCTGTGCCACATCCACTGGTGTAGATACACGTCTGTAGCAACTGAGCGTTACAAAAGGACTCAGGTTGTTTTTGTTTGAGGTGAGAGGATAAAATAATCTAGCCTGCAGATCAATGGGGGTTTTTTGCTTCATGTACCACTTTATGCATTTCTGGAAGGGTTGAGGGGTATGCATCTGCTTGGGGGCTGCTCAGTATCTGCCTGCTGCCAGCAGACCTTCTTAGGGAGATGGTGTGAAAGAGCTGGACCCCTCTCTTCGTTTCTCTGGGCTGCTCAGCCAAAGCTGAGAGGTGTGTGCACGTGAGCAGGTGGTGGGGCAGGATGCTGTGCAACATCTGGAATACCTTCTTGCACTTCTGCTCCTGACGTGGTGGTGTGCTGTGGGGCACATGCAGAGGGTGATAGTGCTGGGAGGAGACCCCCCCTTCCTTCCCCAGTGCCTTTTGTACCGGGAGGTGGCGCCTGGCTCCAGCGAAAGGGCAGTGAGCGGGTGTCTGTCTGTCTGTGGGACGCGTTCAGCTCCTCATCCCACCCTGGCCTCTTACCTGAGGGGAGTGGGGAGAAACCACCTTCCAGCACAGGCTTTTTGCTCTGGGGAGGCACCAGGGCAGAATTTGAGAAGTGATTAAACAAGATAACTAACAGAAGCAGGTTGCCTGCTAAAATCAAAATCAGCTCCCTCATTTCCTTGTTCCCTTTTCGTGCTTTCCAGCATATAAAATGTATTGAAACTATTTTTAATAATACATGTTACAGAAGTGGACCCCATGTGTGTCTGCAAGTTACCTGTGCTCAAGATGTGGTCCAGGGAATGTGGACTACTGAATGGAGAAATGGTGGAATTGATGGGTTTTTACTTTTGTGATGCCCGGAAGAGCCTCATTGCTGAGTTTGCTCATGGAACTGCCACGTAATAATGAGTGATGCTATTCTCACAAACAGGTGAAAGATTGCAGTTAGTTTGACCAATGGGGCGGTGTTTTAGGTTATTGCAGAGATAGTGGAATGTGGAGGAGATGATTTCCCCTTTCCTTTCCCTGCTTTGTGCTTTTTCTCTGTCTCCATAGTCCATAAGTTCTTCCTTTTGATCTGTGTGCTTGCATTTGTGTGAGCTGGGTTTTTTTTTTTGCAGCAGAGTTGTTGCAGAAGCTCCTGTTCTGTTATCCTTTTTCCCCTCATGCCATAAAGTGTTTTTCTGACCATGTCTGCTTGGATATCTACCTTGTTCCCAGTCTAAGCTATAAAAATGAAGTTCCTCCCCGGCTTACAGTTAAGTGAGGATTTTTGTTGCCTATTAAGTTTTTGTTTCCAGCCTCTCAGCATGTACAGGGGAGAAAGCAGGTGCAGCCTCCTCCATGGAGAAGTAAGCACAGCCTTGGTGTCCCTGAGCCAACTTCCCTTGGTGACCTGTCCTGGTGGGGTGGAGGCTGATGAAAGAAGCTTTCTCTGTCCCCTCTCTAGCCAGGGGAAGATTGTGGTCACCCAGGAGTATAACAGAAGGAGCTGTAGTGAATAAAAATAAGCCTTGAGAAGCCTTTAGGCTGTTCTCTACACCACAGCCTGTGCCCTGGCTGTGTGGGAGAAGTACAGCAGGCATTCCAAGAGATAGTGATGGTGAGACATTAAAGAGCACTCTCTGCTGAGATGAAACGTGAGTCAGTTTGAACCCCCCCGAGCTGTGCCCTGTAGTGATTATGCACTTGGACCTTCCTCAGCAGAGCTGGGACCCAGCTGTGTTTTGTATTCCCCATGCATCCAGCCATCGCGAAGTTGAGCAGATTGTTGCATCGCCACGCACTCTAAAATTAATGGTCTTGGTTTACAGTAAATCTATACATTTAACAGGTTTATTCCTCGATCAATTAATTCCTGAGAATGGCTTTCGTCATCTCCAGTGGTGCCAGATCAGGGGTGCAAAGTAGATTTATTTCTATAATGGATCCAATGATAATTATTTCACTATTTGGAGGGGGGGAGATGCGGGTGATTTATGGTGCCTGGTCAAGCATTTTTTCTTTCCTCTTCTGGATTGCTCAGCAAGCTCTTTGGGGAGGGGTTCATTTATCAAACTTGAGCCTGTTGTCTGGGAACTGTGGGTTTTTAAAAAAAAAAAAAATCCATGTTAATGCTGGAGGCATCCATGTTTTCAAGTACAGGTCATTGAGTGTGAGAGGTTTCTAGAGTGGTACAGTAATGAGGTCCGGTGTCTTTTAGGGATAAGTGTGCATTCTCCCCTCTGCTGCTGGCTTACATGGTGCTGCAGGAGCTGACCCTTCTCAGTCCCAACCTTACAAAGGGAGTTGGCTCTACTTCTTTCTTAATACTGTCACTGTCATTCCCACTCTCTTTTCTGATACACTGGTCTCTGCTAGTCCAGCTCCTTCTAGTCAGGGACACTCCACACTAAAAGGATTGCTCTTCAGGTGACAGCATGAACTCTGTGGGTACACAGAGGGGGTACGTAGCCTGAAATGGGAAACATCTTCCTCCTTGTAGTCCCTTTGATCTGCTGGGGGAGCCCTTCTCTTGGTCAGACTTGCTGCTTTAGGGGGGTACTTTTTCTTGCATACCTACCTGTGCTGAGAGCTGAAAGTGTTGAACATGACTAAACAGCATCACTGATAAACTTAATCTGCAAAGCTCTTGTCTTATAGCACTTTCTCCCAGTAGAAGCCAGAAACCTAGTGCTTTGGTTGCAGGAATTTGTGTGTTAGTGTTGTAGCTTTAATGTGTGTGAATTTTATTTCCAACTATGGGACAGCTTCAGCAGCTCAAACAGTTTTCCATGCAATACTAAAGCTGTCCTCCTTTTGTAGAGAAGGAAGGGCTCTCAAGTGTCACTGAAGGCTGCAGGTGCAGTTCCTGTATAAACTTGGCCTAACATCCTTTCTTCTTTTTTCCTCTCTAGGCTGGTACCAACGGCTCGTTTCTACCCTCTGCGCATGCACTGCATCCGTGCGCTTACATTGTTGTCTGAGAACACCAGGACCTTCATCCCAGTGTTGCCATTTATCCTGGAGGTTAGTTGGTTCCTGCTGACCTAACAATGGCTGAGGCCTCCTACCTAATAAGCACCCTCACTCTACCTACCAACAGCTCCCAAGATTGCCCAGTTTGCTTACTTCCTAAAATCCCTGGCAAACAACATCAGACAGAATGTATTGTTTGGTTAGCAAATAGGATTAAACTTTTATTGGCGTGCGAGTGGAGAGTATCTGAGATCAGCTGGGTGCAAAACTACATTCCTAGATGGTTTAACTAATGCGGCTGGAGTAGGCAAAGGGTTTGCCAAAGAAGAGATTCAGAGGCTCAACTGGTTGCAGTAACTCCCCAAGCTGTTGTTGCTTGATCCTGCTGATGTGTTCATATCGGAGCAAAAGGAAGAGTTTCTCCTAACTGTAGACAAAGGGAAATGAATGGGAAAAAGCCCTTTAAGAATTAAGAACTTATTTAGGAAAAAGATCTCGGTGAACACAACCATGCAGTATGTTTAGGTGAAATACTGGTGTTGAGACCATCCAGCTTTCCCACCTATGAGATGCCTGACATCTCTCCATGTAGGTCTCTAGCCTTGCTGCTGTAAGAAGGTAGTACAGAAGAGGCGCAGCCAAATTTCACAGAAGAAGCATGAGCAAGGCAGGGTGAGGAATGCAGAAGCCTCAGTAGGTCAGCTGGACACTGAAGAGGAGGAGGGAGGGAGACTTCTGTAATAAATGACCCAAGTCAGCCGGGCTCGTTCCTAATCAAGTTCTGTTGAAGTAAAGGTTTTTGTGGGTTTGTGTTGTAAACGTCGTTTGCAAACCACATCCTCTGAGCCTGTGGAAGGCAGCGATGTTTATAAATCTCCTCCTGCTCTCCCGCCTCCTCTGCTGCTCCCTGGCCTGTGTGGCTTTGCCATTTGCCTGCTTCCTTCCTCTTGCTCATGCATATTTGAAATTCCGCCAACCAGATTTGATGATAGAGGCGTTCTCCACTCTGGGGTGGTGGAGCTTGGGGTGAGGATGGTTTCTCTGCTTTGTACTTTTTAGTGCTCTGAAAGATAAAGCCCTTTTCCCCTTGGAGCCTCCCCTCCTCTGCATTCTGGCCTCAGCACCTTGGCTGTAATCTGTGTCGGGCCCCAGCCAGACGTTACCACACTGCACGCTGAGCTTCCTCCCGGCTTCCACAAGTCCCCGACCACATCCGATCCTGCTGTGTTTGTTTGTGAGGCGCTACTCAGCTTAGCTTGTCCAGGTGTTGGTGACAAGGAAAAGATGGGGGCAGGGTAAATGTGTGCATGTGTGTTGCTTGCATACTCTTTCACATTACTTTAACAATTATTTTGCTTTAACTTCTATAACCTAAGGTGACCGGCATGATATTAAACTCCTGTATCTCCCTGCAGTTGTCAACCTTTCCCTTTTTCCTGCCTGTCTTCTGCAGGGGATCCCTCAGTCTGTGGAGTTCCCAAGAGCATTCAGGGCTATTCCCTTGGTACTTCCATCTCTTCCCAACTCCCTCCTCCTCCTCTCTGTTACAGAGGTATCTGAACACAACCCTTAGTGTGTGTCCACAAGCTGTCTTCAGGCCGGAGATGTATTCCAGCTGTGTGGATGAGGTGTGAGAAAGTTTTAGCACACAGAGAAGTGACCTGCCCAAAGTCTCAAGGTGGCTGTGGTGATGCTGGGAGGAGAATCTGCCTTCTGATGCCCAGCCTGGTGCTTTAACTATGAACCTGTTTCTACCAGCTCACGAATTCAGCAGTGACTTAGTCAATAGGCATTAGTCCCATGCTGCACCATGTCATAAAACAAAATCCATTTTAAGCCCATTATCCAAACCATCACGAGATCGAGGGATCTGATCAGCGTGTTGGTACTAAGCAGGAGTAGACTTGAGGGGTATGACTGGGGTCAGGGGAGCAGAATGAAGCCAGCATAAGGTATGCTCCATTTGATAGGAATGAAGAAAGGCTCTTCTGTCTGTCACTGTTGCAACTGAATCCAAGTGCAGTAAAAGAATGGCTGTGGAGTTTGCGAATGTTTTGTGCACTTCTCAGAGAGGGCTTTGCATGGCCTTCCCCCTCTTCATCAAGGAAACCCAAGCCTTGCTACCTCTTGCCTCAGCCCTGTCTTTTCTGTGCTTTCAAGAGACAGCGGATTGAATGTTTGTGTAGTTCCTGTAGGCACAGGAATTCCCCGAGCCCCTGCCAAGAGAAATGAGCGCTGGCTACTTGATGCATCTTGACAAGGGCTGATGCTCCCTGGCGTGGGCAGCCAGTGCTGTCTCCTCTGACTTTGCTTTCCAGGATGGAGCAAAAGAAGCAGCTTGCTAAAATTACATCTTAGGTAGGAGGAGGTGGCTTGGGAGAGAGTGTAAAGCAGGCAGGCTTTTATTTTTGTATTGTTACTCTCCTTGAAGGGCCTGTGAGATCCCAGGCTTTTTTTTTTTTTTTTCTCATCATCACTTCAATTATTGTGTGACAGGCACTAGTTTCTGCAGCAGGAAAATTGGTGGCTCATCTGCTGGAAGGCAGGTGTGGATAAACAAGGTAGAAATCTCCCCACAGGCAGACTTCACATGCCAATTTAAAATTGGCGTCCCCTGTGGAGGGATGGGAGAGGAGGTTAACCCTGACACGCTTAGGAAGGCACGAGTTTTTCACTTTGACACTTAAATGGTGACACTTAAGTGGTCACTTTGACACTTAAGTGGTGAGGCACTGGAACAGGTTGCCCAGAGAGGTTGTTGAGTCCCCATCCCTGGAGGTNGAAATGGCTTGAGTCTTGTTTTGGATGTGCAGCTTGCTGTGGAGAAAGTCCCCAGGGCTTGGAGTGCAACATGCATGGGAGTGGGCAGCAGATTGTGTCAGAGGAAATCAGGTGATGTGAAGATTGTAGTTGGAGAATTGATAGTGCTGGACGTTGTCATACGTTTAAGCACAGATCTGAAATCAGTTTTCTACAAGACATGGGCTCTGCCTCCTTTACACAGAGAGAAAAAAAATGGAAATTTAGACTAATNATGGGAGTGGGCAGCAGATTGTGTCAGAGGAAATCAGGTGATGTGAAGATTGTAGTTGGAGAATTGATAATGCTGGACGTTGTCATACATTTAAGCATAGATCTGAAATCAGTTTTCTACAAGACACCTCCTTTACACAGAGAGAAAAAAAATGGAAATTTAGACAGACCAAGCTGAACCACTGCACCAAGTGAAGACGCATCTTTCCTCTTCCTCATTCTCCCTCCACTGCTGTATTGTAGCTCTTAAATTCTGGATCGCAGCCCTGCAGGTACCAGGGGTTGTTTGAGTGAAATCATGCCTGACCAATCTAATAGACTTCTACAGTGAGATGACTGGCTCAGTGGATGACAGGAGAGCAGTGGATGTTGTTTATCTGCTCTTTATCAAGGTTTTGGATACCATCTCCCATAACTTCCTCGCAGACAAGCTGATGAATTGCAGACAGATAAGCAGACTGTGAGGTGTATTGGCAGCTGCTGAACTTCCAGGCTCACGCTGGGATCAGTGGCATGAAATCTAACTAGAGGCTAGCCACTAGTGATGTACCCCGGGGACTGATACTGGGGCTGATACTGGTTATCGTGTACATTAATGGTTTGAATGGTGGGGGCAGAATAGCACCATCAGGAAGCTTGCAGGTGATATGAACTTGGGAGGAGTTACTGATACACCAGATAATGTCCTGCAACTCAGAGGGACCATGAGAGGTTGGAGAAACAGGCAGGCAGAAACCTCATGTAGCTCAACAGAGAGAAATACAATGTCCTGCACCTGAGGCAGAATAACCCCATAATAATATCATCCTGGGGGGCGACTGACTGGAAAGCAGCTTTGCAGAAAAGGACATGGACAACAAGTTGACCAAAAGCCAGTGATGTGCCCTTGCAGTAAGGAAGGTGGCCAAGGGCATGCTGGGCTGCATTAGGCAGAGCGCTGCCAGCAGTTTGTCTGTGGTCCTTCCCCTCTGCTGAGCATTAATGAGACCACAGCTGGAGTGCTGTGTCTAGTTCAGGGCTCTCTGGGGCAAGAGAGAGATGTGGACATACTGGAGTGAGTCTAGTGAAGAGCCACGGAGGTGAAGGGATTGGAGCATCTGTTATGTGAGGAGAGGCTGTGAGAGCTGGGACTGTTTAGCCTCAAGAAGAGAAGGCTCAGGGAGGATCTTATTATTATGTATAAAATACCTGAAAGGAGAGTGCATAGAAGACAGAGCCACACTCTCTTAAGTGGTGTCCAGTGACAGGAGAGGATGCAGTGGGCACAAGCTGAAACATCTGTCTGAACATCAGGAAACACTTTTTTCTTTTTTTTCCCCTCACTGTGAGGGTCACTGAGTACTGGCACAGGTTGCCCAGGAAGGTTGTGGAGTCTACATCCTTGGGGATACTCAAAAGTAACCTGGATATGGTCCTGGGCAGCTGGCTCTAGGTGGCCCTGCTTGAGCAGGGCAGGTTGGACAAGATGACTTCCAGAGCTCTTTTGAAACCTCATCCATTCTAGGAATAAAGAGGCTGAAGCCAGATTCTCTCAATGGTGTTTAGCGACAAGATGAGAGGCAATACACAGAAAATGAAATACAGGAGGTCCTAATTAAGCATTGGGGGGGTGGGGGGATGGGACCAACAACCAAAACCAGCAAAACCAAACCCAAAACACAAAAACCCCAACAATTTTACGTGGTAAGGCTAGAACAGGTTGCCTAGATAAATAGTGGAGTGTCTGTCCTTGGAGATATTGAAAATCTGACTGGACATGGCCCTGAGCAATCTGTTCTAATTGAACCTGCTTAGATGACTTCCTTAACTGTTTTGTGTCCAAGTGCTCCAATCCAGTTTCTGCAGAACGTTGGGCAGCTTGTCTGAACTTGGCCATGATCAGACTCTGCACAAACAGCTTAACTACGCGCTCTCAACCCTTTCCTNTACTGAAAATCTGACTGGACAGGGCCCTGAGCAACCTGTTCTAATTGAACCTGCTTAGATGACTTCCTCAACTGTTTTGGTCCAAGTGCTCCAATCCAGTTTCTGCAGAACGTTGGGCAGCTTGTCTGAACTTGGCAATGATCAGACTCTGCACAAACAGCTTAACTAGGCGCTCTCAACCCTTTCCTTGGTGAATCACAGAATGGTTTGGGTTGGAAGGGACCTTGAAGATCATCGAGTTCCAACCCCCCTGCCCTGGGTGGGGACACCTCCCACCAGCCCAGGTTGCTCCAAGCCCCATCCAGCCTGGCCTTGAACACCTCCAGGGCTGGGGCAGCCACAGCTTCTCTGGGCAGTGAAGTGGGAGGGTGAGCGACAGACCCAAGGGAAAGCTGTAGGCAGCAAAGCCCTGGATGCCTGCCATGAGCTGGCCTGGGGCAGCTTTGGGGTGACCAAAGCAGATGCTGGGACGCTTTTGCTAGAGCCTGAGAGAAAGAAATGGGGGCCAGATGGGGCGATACAGTGGGAGTGCTGTGGGTGCAGAGCTGGTTCTCTGGTTCGCACTCTGGCAGTGTAAACTGTATATCTGAGCACTCTTCCGGCTATCCACGTGGAAATCGTCTGTGAGCTTGAGATTGCCAAAAATCCTTCTCCTTCCTGCCTGTGTTGCCCTGTCCTTTTTTTCTGTCTGCTAGTGGTTATCACTGAAGCCAAGTTGTTGGCTTTTGACATTTTCTGGCCCTCTGGTCCCTCATTATCGCCTTTCCACCCTGCCACAGGATTCCTAGACACCAGTCATCCTCTCCTTTAGTCTGGCCATTAGCTGATCCATTCTGCACAGTCTTGAGATGGGAACCATATTTTTCCCCCCTTCCCACACACCCTGACCAGCTCCCTAGCACCTCCTGGGGGAGTTTCAAAACCTCTGGTTGCATTTCTCCGCTTGCCTAGCGGCATGTTAGGATCCCACAGAGCCTGACGCCTTTTGCTTTAATGTGTCTGACCTCAGGGATCAATACTACTGTTTTGGCCAAAGAAATAAGCGTGCATAACGAGGTTTATAGCATCGATTCCCTAGGCTAGGGCTCTTTGTTTTCACAAGCCACCAAGCTTGTCCCTCCCTTCCAAATAACCTGGATTGACAAATAAAATGTAAAAAATCAATAGTCGTCTCCATGCTTTTCTGGCCCGGGGGCATCCATGTGACCCGAACACCCTCCCTTTCCTCCTCACCTCACCCTCTAGCAATCAGCGTGCTGCATCCCCACGTTGTGGGGCTGGTTGGGGTCTGATGATGAATGTGTTGCTGCTGCATAGAGGGACTAGAAATTATTTCCTGCTCAGGAGCATGATTTAAAAGCAATGGGGACAGGGGGAGGAACTGTAGGCTGCTTTTGAGGTGCTCAAAAGTATGGGTGGGCAGGATAATTCTCCTCATCTGTCCCCCTCAATGGTTGCCATCAGATATGCAAATGAATACCAATTGTTGGCTGATTTTTATTTTTTTTTTTTAAAAACGAGATCATCTCTCTTCATTGCCACTTGTTATCCCTTGATGGGGGTCTCTGGGACTCTGCCCCAGATCAAGCAGGTTTTGCAGTTCTTACCATGTTTCTCTCAAGGTCAGCCGCTGCCAGGCTGGGAAAGGGCCATATTTGTATTGCTGCTCATTTTAGAAACCTTTTGCTCCTTCCTGCATCACAGCGTCAGAGCAGCACAACGCACAGGCTTTTTGGGATAGCGTACCCTCTTGCCTGATATCTGCCCAGGGCAGTAGGGACCAAGGCAGAGTCTGGCTGTAGCTGATTTCACCTGAAGATAGCTTTCCTCTGTGCCATGTGTAGCCTTTTGGGGAAGTGAAGAATGGAAATTCCCATTGATTCACATTACCCTTCCCCACTGAAGCTGGGAAACTCCTTCTGAAAAGAAGGGAACAGGGAAAAGGCTTTCATAGTTTTTGGTCTTGATTACAGTTTGTTGAGTTTTAAGGCAATAATGGTTCTTCTTAATTAAAATCAAACTTGAGATGCCACCCTGGAGAGACAGTCACACGCATGTATGTAAACTTCTTTGCTTTCTTCTTTCTGCTATATAAGCTTCATACCTTCTGTTTCAGAAATACTCCTCTCCCCAACCATTATCATTAAACAAGCTCTGGAAAAACACAAAAGCGAAGGTGTAGGTCTGCCGTTTGATGTTACATACTAATCTACTGGGCATCCAGCTGTACCCTAGAGCTTGTGTGTGCTCATCATTTCGGTGAACAGGGTGCATGGTCTCCTTTCAAAATCTGGGAAGGGGACGGTTTTTCTCCATGTCCCTTGCTATAAAATGAAATGTGTCCACGGAGAAGAATATGTTAGTCAAAGGCTGTTCAGTTATAATTGGTACAAGGGATGCCAATAGGAATTGTGTTAGAATAGTAACCTTGCCTGGCAAGGGGTGTTTGTGAAAAGGACTTACTGGTCTCTCTGCTTCCTGGGACAATTATTTTGGTGACAATAAAAGCGTAATGGATTTGGTGTAAGCAACATTTAGTCTTGCTGTTGAAAAGCTTCTCACCTTAAGGGACAGCTCCAAAATACACTCAAGCTTTGTGGTACGATCTTTCTGGCCATTAGAAGCATGGGTCTGAAGAACAAACCTCTAGTCTCTCGTGCTGTTGCTTGTGTTGGTTTCCTTTTGCATCACAGTTCTGTGGTGTTTTTCACACGCGGGTCTCTAAAAGCTTCAAGTGTGGTCGGTGTTTGCTCTCTAACTGTCCCTTATTTAAGAAAGATGTGGGACAGTGATCAGAACAGGCAATCAGGAATCAGGATTTCTGGATTGCCTTTGCTCTGTCACCTACTGCATGATCTTAGTTGAGTCATTTGGTATCTGTTTTGTTTTGTGATGGTGATCATCTTTACACTCAGTTTCTTCTGTTGTAGGTTCTCCAACAAGTGGATTTCAACAAGAAGCCGGGACGGATGAGTGCTAAGCCTATAAACTTTGCAGTGATCTTGAAGCTTTCCAATGTCAACCTGCAGGAGAAGGCCTTCCGAGTAAGTGGAACCCCAGTGGCCAACAGCGCGCAGCTTCTCTGTGAACAACAGAGTTGCTCCAGCAGTATGCTTTGTGTTCCTGTCCTGTAATGCTGGAGACTCATTTCCCAGTCTGGGCGCTGTAGGGTTTAGTTCCTATCTGATATCTGTATTTCTGCTTCCCCTACCCAGGACGGACTCATTGAACAGCTTTATGACCTGATGCTTGAGTATCTCCATTGCCAAGCCTACAGCATTGGATTCCCAGAGTTGGTTCTCCCCACTGTCATTCAGGTAAGGTGTAAGATGCTTCTCGGTCATGCCATGAATGTGTACAGAGTGGGATAAAGTTGTTTAAGCTAACAGTGAACTCAAGATGGTCCTCACAATGTGAGGAGAGAGCCATTTACCTTTTCTAAATTATAGTTTTTCTTTGTGTTTTGGGGAATTCTTGGGGAGGAACAGAGGCATCGCATCTAATTAGGAGGCTGAAGGTAGGTAAAAGTGGCTGTGGAGTTAGCCACTCTTTTGGGAGCCAAAGTGGACAGAGGGCTGCATAACGGCTGTAGACGACTAGTGAATGCAGATGAGTTCTTGGCAATTCAGGGTTGTCTGAATTGCTGTATTGTCTCAGAGCAGTACCTGTGCTCTGTGAGCCCGTACTTTTCTTTGCCTTAAGGCCTCCCTCACGTGCTCTCCACAAGATGGCAATCTTCCCTCCTTTCACAGCGTCTTCATCAACTGGGGCACTTTCTCCCCAAGTCCCTCCATACAAAACAGTACCATTCCTGTCTCAATCCCTCCTCCTAAGGTTGTCTCCTTTGCCTCTCCACTGGCATTCCATGGTGCAGGGTGTTCTTCCTGGCCACTTTGTGTTTACATACTTCATTGTCCACAATAAAACTGCCCAACAGTGCTGTGCATCTGGGTGTACTGTGCATAATCCTTCCCTAATACCTTGCTAGGTGGGTGGCTTCGGTTTTGAATGAGCCATGACCTCTCTGCTTTGCGCAGTAAGATTGCTCAGTGCAAACGTGTTGGAACTTGTTCCCTCCCTTCCTCCCAACCCTCTCTATTTTTAACTCACGAGCGGCAGATGTCATGAAATTGGCAGAGGGCTGCTGGCGCGTCCTCCATGGGGACGTGAACCTCTGCTGCGCTTTGGTGTCTGCCATGAGACCCTGTGTCTGCGTACCTTGTTGCTATGATGCCTCTGGTTGACGTGGGAGCAGTGTCTCGGTTGGGACCCGCAGGCTGCTTGGGAGGCAAATCTCCTTGTTTCTGCTGTATGTAATAGGCTGGCATCTGTCAGGCGCATGGCTCTTGGCTGGGTCCCTGCAGCCTGGCACAGGCCATTGCCTAGCTGGCAGTAGGCTGCTTTGGCTAATGCGAGCTGACAGGCACTCTCTGTGCTAGGAGAGCACAGCTCCTGTGCTTGCTCTCGCTTTGCGTGCTTCTCACTTATCGGCAGCGAACAAAGCCCTTTCCTCTCAGCCAGCAGCTGTTGAGAGCATCGAAGCTGTCGGAGCCGATGTTCTAGCTGGAATGAAAAACGGCTGACGGCCCTCTGGCACCGAGCGCCCTGTGGCTTCCAAACACACCCTGGGACCAGCCTGTATTTCTGCAGAGAATTAATGCTATCAGATTCCTATTTGGCTGCCTCTAACCACAGCCTCGTGGCGTCTGCTGGGCTGGGGTGCTGAGGTTAGCTTCCCAAAATCTCAGAGTCTTCGGGAAAGCGTGGCGGGGGGGGGAAGGCTTTTCTCCTGGAACGGTTCCAGTTAACTGTAAAAATCCATCTGTCCTGATTCTTCCTCCCTGATGAGCTCACGCTTCTCTCAGTGCCGTGTCGTAGGGGCTGCGTTCCAGCTGGCGAGGGTTGCATTCCTCGTCTTCTGGTCAGCGGCTTTGGGAGAAGCTGGGCTGAACTGCCTTCAAACTGAACTTTAAAACCTCCTTGCCTGGAAGGCAGGAAGCACCCGGGCAGATCAAAGGAAAGGAGAGCCAGTAGGAACAGGAGACAGTTCAAAAGCTGCTGTTCTGCCCAGCCGCTGGGGTGACCCCACGGCGGTCGCTGCCTCCACAGGCTGGTAAGGAGCTCAGAGTGCAGAGCCTGTGTGTCTGGATGCTTGGAAGAGACTGCCTCTTCCCTCCTCTAGAGCCCAGACAGGCATTACGGACCAGAGGTGGGAGGTTAAAGGGAAAAATTGGGCAGGTGTTGATAAGGGGTAGGTACTGCTGGGTGGAGGCAGGAGATGGCATGATCTAGGCACGACATAGCCGGACAGAAGGGCAGGAGGTGCCGGTTTGCCTTGCCAGCAGCCACTCCTGCTGCTGCTTGCTCTCTGTCCCCTCTGCTTTTTGTGAGTGGGCGATTGGGCTTGATTTGGGTTCCCTGGAACACGCACACCCAGCTGCTTCAGATCATTTATAGTTCCCTGCGTCGTTTACAGTAAGAGGAGCTGGGTTTTTGCTGTGGTCTCTGCTGGTACAAACCATTGGTGTTTAAGGCTGGCAGTTCGACAGAATCAATCCCGCTAATCACAGAGCTGCTTAGCTAGGAGCCGACGTGAGATCTTAATGACATATATGCACACTCACATACACGTGTATGTTCTGATTGTTTTATTCTGGAAAGATACGGTTGTTGTATTTGGCACAGTGGAAAAAAAAGCATACGCAGAGTCCCTTTTTCTCTCTCTCCCTCTCCCCTCTATCTTCTTTTACCTTCTTGGTTGTTCCCTGCCTCTTAACGCAGGACCGAGATCTCATTACGTTTTGTTAATATCTGTGGCAGATAGTGGTGGGACTGTGAGGGATTGCAGGGGTAGGAGAGAGGAGGGGGAAAGAAGAAATGAAGCATATGGCTGTGAGAGCGAACACACAACACCAAACTGCACAGATAGAGCCTGAGATTTTGCAGGATTTCTGGTGACACTTCTGCAACGAAAGAAAAATGATAATGTATGTGGCAGCGGATGAAATGGATCTGGGGCTGCAGCTGGGGGGATCAAGTGAGATAAATCGAATGACAAATGCATCCGTCAGTGGAGATAAATATGCAGCACCTATAAAAAATAAATATTTTAGAAAGGGGGGGTGAGGGTAGGACAGGCTTCACCAGCAGAAGAATAGTTTCGCTGATAGTTCCTTTGTACTTATTTGATGGGCTGTTTGCTTTGTGGAAAGGGGGAAAGACTCATTTTAACTCCCGTTTGCCTGAGTTGGTTGTATGATGGCAGGTGGGCGTATGCTGGGGATAAAGGGACAGGAGAAGCCCTTGCTGCTAGGTAATGGGGGACATTCTCCATGTGTGTAGCAAGACAGCAGATCCTGCAGCAATATACCTGTCAGGAGAGCAGTGTCCTGACAGAGAGGGGCTAGGTGTGACTGTCACCTCTTGATTAACATTTCATACCTACCCACTTGGCATGTAAGATCAAGCCAACATGTAGGCTTAAGAGGAGGGAGACATCTTGCTCCTTCCCTCAGCTCTGCCTTCTGAAGCAGAATGTTTGAAGCCGTAAGTAGAGAAGGCGGTATTGTATTTGCTGACTAGAAACCCTTTATCTCTATCATGATAGCATCTGCAGGTCCCAGCTGGGATGAAGGTTCAATTGTGGTTAACCATTTTCTTTTGCCTTGTTGGATCTTTCTCTAAATCAAGTGTCTGTGGGGGGTGTGTGTGTATATATATGGCTCTAGCGAAGAGCTTGGCATGCAGAATTTGGACAGCACACCAGGGGCTTGTCTTGGGGTTGGTGAAAACTGTTAGCAGACAGTGTAGTAGACTGGAATTCAAGCCATGAGTCAATCTGGACACCCCCATCTCTCTTTCTGTCATCAAGAGCATCCACTGCTGCCTTAGTTTTTAGTTTGGAAGTGTCAGAACAGTGCAGTGGTGTTGGAGAGTGGTTTGTATCAGGAGGGGAAATCTTTGGGGGGAAGAAAAGAGGTTTGCTTGAGGACAAGGCTACTGAGATAAAAAAAGAAAACAACACAAAACCGTACTCTGTTTGGAGTGAAGTTTCATTGTCTGAGAGTAGTGAAGTATGTTTTGGGCACAGAGAGAAGGTCCTTGCCCTTTCAGGCAGCAGTAGGGTTTGTGGTTTCCTGGCAGACTGGCTCTTGTCCTGAGGGTTACACATGAGGCATTGGGTCTAAAAGAATTATTTAGGCACATGTTGCACAAGTTGTCCCCAGAGAGGGTTATTTTGTAGATTTTTGTGTGTTGGGTGTGTGGGCTTGCACCCGTGAAAAGTCAGTGGTGCCAGTTGGAGTTGGGTTGGTACAGTCATTTAGCAAACTTCACCCTATGTGACCCTGCAGATGGCCATCTGTCCTCACCCACAGCTCTGCTGCTTAGCAGCACCAAGTTTTCCCACCGAGCTATGCCAAAGACCCTTACTCCCAGTCCACAGACACTTCCACCCCAATTTTAAGTCTCTTCTCAAACTCTGCCTTCAATCCCAGCCATCAGTCTCATCCACAGCCTCTTGTATTTGGTATTCCCGTTCCAATATCGGCTGGTGTTCTACAGTCTTAACCCACAGACACCTTTCCCCATTCTGGGGAAAGGCTTCCTGTCCTTCAATCCTGGCTTCCTTGTGCTTTGGACCATCTAGCATCCACAGGTATCCACTGTTATTCCTGCTCTCCGTGCATCTGGTCCACAGTGCCTCTCACTATTTGGCTGAGCTGGAGACGGTGATATTGTAACTACAATGGCAGCTGGAGCTGGGGCCCCGGAGAGCATAGACTTTTCTCCTGCTGGCTGCTTGAACTCCCCTGATACAGTTTTTTTCAGAAAGAAGTAGTGTTAAAGGGTGCAAAGAGCTGTTTTTGAGCAAGGTCCCTGCACTGGATTGCGTACAAACATCTGGCCTGTCGCTGCAACTCTTTGCATCCTCCCAGCCCAGGGTGGCAGGACCCGCGGGGTTGAATATGGGTGATACATTGGAGTGTGGTATGAATTGAAGGGAAAAGACGCCCCATGCTGTCTGTCACTGGGGGTGGGAAATGTGTTTTTGCTGATGGGATCTCTTTATGGAAACTATTACATTGCTTTCATTCTTCCTCCTTTTCCTCCTCCCAGCTAAAATCTTTCCTGAAGGAATGCAAGATTGCCAACTACTGCAAGCCTATGCGGCAGCTCCTGGAGAAACTGCAGGAAAATTCTGCCTACATCGCCAGCAGGCGTCAGAAAGCTACCTTTGGCGTGGCCAGCAGGGAGTCTGTGGTGAGTCTGCTACTTCGATTCGGGCTTCCTGGAAAGACAGTCAGACTCCGGCTGCTGGGGTTGAGCGGGTGGCAGAGGGAGGAGGGACGACGAGATCATGGAAACAGGAGTGTGTGGGGTGGGTCAGATATTCACAAACAACTGAACTCGGCAGGGCTCTGATGCTATAGCTGGCAAGGCTCTGCAGCCAAGAGCCTCATGGAAAACACAGTCCATAAATTAGACCCTTCTATTATTTATAACACACACGCGTGGAAGCGCCTTGCTTTGCTGGCGCATCTCCTTTACTGAGAAGTTTCTTTGTTTTCATCATCCCATTCCTGATACGTAGGTGCCAGTTCGTGCCTAAAGTGATAGGGGGGATTCTGTTGCCTCTGTGAGTGTGGTGTTTCCTCCTAGTCTGTAGAGACCAGTCTCCAGCAGTGCAGAACCAAGGCATCGGCAGACTGATATGTAGCAGTTCAGGATCCTGAGGCAAACCTTTCCCCGTTTTCCTGGGCCCTTGTGGAGACAGCTATAGAATCAGGAAATTTATGAGCCATAAGATCAGGCACCCTGGTCACTGCAGTTGCTTCTCAAGAGAGAGGCTGGTATATTCTTTTCTCTGCAGCCTAAGTATCCAGCCTGCTGAGAAAGCGTTGAGCACATTCAACACCTAGAAAAGTTGCGGTGGCTCTGGGTGGCTCAGAGCACCTGTGGAGCAGTTGAGTTGAACATCAGGATTCTACCTCATTGGTGAGATGAAAGAGGAGTGACTAAGGTGATGATGGAGACCACCCTCTTATCTTAGGAAATGAACTGTAGCACAGCTAGAAGACACTGTATTAGAAGGTGTGTTAACTAATAGTTGGCCATCTGGCTAACAGGCAGAGAGATGCTGCCCTTCTCCTTGTTTCCCTTGCTCCAGGAGTCTGCCTGCTCTGAGACAGGTCCTCCTAGGGATCGTGTAGCATATTTTCAGGCCATTCCTTTTGGTGTCCTTGCTTGAAGCTTTTTTTTCCTTTTGCTTTGCTCCATCCTTTGAAATCCAGGCCCTATGTAAATGAAGCCAAAGGGAAGGAAGCCTTGTTAATGATGCTTTGTTTTTATGTCCTTTGTGTTGGACATTTTATCTTTGCTGTTTATCCAGCACAGCAGCCTTTGCAAGCCTGATAGCAGGTGAACTGTGTGTGTGCAGGTATCTCTGTGTGAGAGGATGTAGTGAGTCTCACTCTTCCTTGCCTGGCAGGAGAGAGGTGAAAATATTTCTGTTTGCAAGGTAATTGATGGGTCAGTGTGGTCTCTGTGGCCACACGGTCTGGAAGTCTGGAGTTCTGCATCACTGAAATCTCCACCTGTTGGCATGGAGCTGGGCATGGAGCAGAAGTTGCAGTGCAGACTAATTTGTCTTCAGACACTCAGGGGTGGGGACTGAAGGAAAATCAGCCTTTGAAATCCTGACATATCAATGCCAGGACACAGCAGTGCTATTCTGGGATTGAGGGGTTGATGGAACTGGGTTTGAAGTGACTAAGTAGTCTTTGGTTCTGTAAATGCCATTCTGGGTTGAACTGTTTTGCTGAAGGAATTACGCTTCCCGTCTGGAGTGAAGTGGTTAGGGTTTTGTTGTGCTGTATTTTTTGCGGGCAGCACTGTGACCACCCACCCACTCTGCAGAGGTAGAGATTTCAGCCTCTAGGGCTCTCCATGAAACAGATGGGCTGGGGAAGGTCCTTGGCTAAATAAAACAGGGTTTCCAACAACTCTGCCACTGTCTGCTTTTCCCAGCAACTCTGGCTGCAGTCCCTTGTGTGTAAGAGCTAAATGCTTATTTTAACATCTTGCTGCCTGTATGTCTCGTCGTTGACATCAGTGCACCTGCTTTCCCGGGGACATCTGGGTGGCCGAGTAGTGTGAATCGGGCAGGGTTGGCTCTGGAGGGACAGCAACAGGCAGCCTGCCTCCAGTAAGGGAGGTGGGTTAAGGGAAGCGGGCACCAGTTTGCCAAGGCTGTTTGGAGACGGCTGTTCTGCCATTTAAGGGGATAGAGCAACACTGTAAAGTGCTGCTCAGGGAGGATGCCTGTGCAGTCTTGTATTTTTACTCTCTGTTGTCCTATGGGAGAAGGGAGCCTTTCTCTTCCTTTGGTTAACGGGATATCAGCGCTCCTGGGGGCAGAGGAGACAGCCCACTCAATACTTGTGTGGGGTGGAAGAGCCGTAGGGGCTTATCTTTTGTGCCCAGAGGGCAGGTTTTGTGCCCAGGTGGCCCTGTGTTTTCCCCCCCTACACCCTTCCAAGCAGATGGTGTAGATTCCCAAGAAGGGCCAAAGCTCCCACAGAGAACTGGGCTTCCCAGAACGATTTGGAGTGTCCCTCAAAGTCTGGGTTGAGTTTGCCAGGCTGTCTCCAAGATATGTGGGGCATTGGCACTTCTCATCAGCAAACGCTGCCAGAAAAGGGAAGGGAAGGAGGGGGGGGAGGGGAGGGGAGGTATTTGTATGTGCCCCTTGCCAGCAAGAGCAATTGAAAGCAAATGCTCTCTGGTATTCACGTCCATGCATTTGTGCCTGCTCCGCTGTAGGGAGCAGAGCCCGAATTCTGAGCTAATGCTTCCATGCAACATGCTGAAATGCGGCTTTCACAGGGGGAGTTACAGAGAAATAGGTTTAAATGAGGGGAATAAAGGTTGTGAATGTGATCGGATCTGCACTCCTGAGTAGTGGGCGTGCTTTAGAAAGCTGAATTTTATCTAAGAGTCTGTATTACATAGTTTTAAAGAAGAAACAGCCTGGGGATTGAACTGAATGCTGCAGAGGGAGCATGGTAGTGCAATGTTTAACTTAAGGTGGAGGGACTGTGGAGAGATCCCTCCTTGCATCCCAGGAACTGTGATACAGAGGGATAGGCGTATCAGATATGTTCGGTCTGACTTCTTCCACATTATTTTAAGATTGACAACTTTACTTTTTTTTTTTTTTTTTTTAAGAAGGAGGTGAAAATTTGTGAGTCAGCGCTTTTTTGAGAGTACAATGCTCAGGGGAGCAAAAAACAGCGGAGCCCTCAGGTGAAGCTGAATCCAGATGCATAATGAGCAGCTCTGATTTTAGGTCCATCTGCACTAGTGTGGTCCCTGGATTGGCATGGGAAGAGGCAGGGAAGGACAAGAGTGCCCCAGGACTTGCAGTGTGTGCTGGGCTGCGTTACAGCTCCATGGCTCCCGGGCAGACCTTTGCCCTGAGCTGAGGAACCTTCGTTTAAGAACGGTGCAGCCCAGCAGGCTGTTACGCTTAATGAAACGTGAAGTGAGGGAATGAGCTGATGGAAAGCATTGCCTCATTTCCATGGGGTTTCCAGATCTTCTGCATTCACCTTCATCTCACGTTTCAGATGGGAGTTTTTTCTGGAGAATGGGTGATGATCTGTGTTACATTTGTACAGGTACAAAGCACCCGCTTGATCCATGCTGGGTGTTGCCCGACAGCACAGTGATGCAAATGCAGTAATAGAAGGAGAATTGCAAATGGTTAAAGTGGGTGTGATGGCATCCACACTCTCAAAATTCATGTTGAGGTGTTCTGACTATAAAGATGGGAGTGTTTTAATGGTCTTTTTTATCTCTGGGTTCCAGCACCCTTTAAAACCAGAAGAGCTGTATCAGACAGAACAAATAGACTTTCGCCCTCTGTAAGAAGAGTCTTTCTAAGAAGCTGTCTATACCAAGCAGCATCAACAAATTGCCTGATTACAGCTGGCAGCCTGATCCCAGCCTGATCTATAAGTGGGGGTGACTTTGTACTCTTTGGGAATTACTCCTCTTGCCATAGCGGTGGGTCAGACCGACAGTAAAGCTGTGCTGTCTGCTGGCTGGCGTCTCCGCTAGCGAGTGCTGCTGGAGTCGGCGGTACATCAGCTGTCCTTTCGGGCAGCCTGCCGGCGAGGAGACCGGAGAGCAGACGCAGGCTCCAGCCGTGCAGACCTGGAGCCGTGTTACAAACAGTCCCGGGGGAGGTTGTGAGTCTGGGACCCGTGATTACCAGAAAGGGCCTGTTTGGCTTGATGCAGTATTGATAGCGCCTGTTGAAGGATGCATAAATAGATTCTGCGCCATTAGAGTGCAGGTGACACAAGCTGGTCGCCATTTAATTGCCAAAGTTCAGCTCCTGGTGCCAGCTGCAGAGACCACAGATCATCTCCACTTCCCTCCCAGTGATGGGCCACATCAAGAGCTGGCCTCGACTGATGTATTTCACTTCACAATATATATACTGAGTACTTGCTTATTCGTGTAAGCTGGGAGCTCTGCGCTGCCATCCATTGCAGAGACCTGCTCCTTCTGTCCTGTTCATACACTGCTCTCTCCCTGCACCTTGGCTCCCAGGCTGCAGCTGACACACCATAACTCCCTAGTTTTGGGGCTCAGCTCCCCAGAAGCAGTTGATTTGGGATGTGCTGAAGAATATTTGAGCTTTTTCTGTGTTTTCTGCTGTGAAGATGGTCTGCCCTTTTGTTCCCACCTTCAGACAGAAGCATTGTGTACCCACAGCTGCCCGTACAGAGATCTGGATTTGTTCTTAGCCCTGGATTCAGGATATTCTTTTTGGATCTGTATTGACCTCTGAGTGTATCTATGCTAACCTCTGTTCCTGCTGCTCATTCCCTTCCTCCTTTGCTTGTTTCAATTCCTACTTGTGTGTCATGTCTTTCTGCTTACATTAGATTGACTTTTTACTGTGGGGTAATGCAAAGCCTTTGGGCACTGTGGTAATCCACTTAACAGGTACAGCTCTGTGTGGGTTTTAAGTTAAAGAGATGTTGGCAGTTTAAGAAGAATGTATTTTAATAGGACATACCACCACCCTTCTTTCAGCACTAACATGCCAAGTGATTGAAGCGTAAAAGAATTTTTAACCATTTAATTTGCTTCGCACCATTTACCATATTTGCACCTCCTTATTTTCCCTTCTTGGGCAGGCTCGGCACTTCTTGCTCTGCTTTCTCAAGGTTGGGATGAGTCCAAGACCCTGCAGGGGAATGTTTGTTTCAAAAATAAACGCTTGGCTGTAGAATGGAGGGAACAGGCAATTAGACACCTTTGGTACTTAGGTCCTGTAAATGCTTGTGTGAGGTTTTTCTGAATTAAAAAGCAAGAACTGAGCAGGTGATCAGATGCCTCCATTGAAGGAGCAGGGGACAAAATTTGTCCTGATAGATCCTCTGACCTGTCCCTTTGATTCCTACCTTCAGGTTTCAGTTGAAGTAATTTCTTTTTTGTTACAGTAGGCTGCATCATCTGAGTTGACTTGTGTGTCAGTGTCTTCTCGCTAGAGCTAAAGTAGAAGTGAATTACAAGATAGTAATAGTGGATCCCAGAAGGCATTGAGCTGATTTTAGGAGAGCCTGTTGTGAGTTCTCCACAATTCTGAGAATCAAGCCTCTTCTAGAAGGGAGAAATAGGAATCAGGGAACTCACATTTCAGGCCACCGTGCTGATTTGGTGATCTTCCATAAGCTAAAGCATCTTAGACACCACCATAGAGATGCTCCTTTTTTGAGGACTTTATGCTGTCCTTCAGTGCCATTGGTATCCTGTGCTTTGATATTGCATAAGTTTGCTGTTGCATTGGCCAACCTGTCCATTTCATCTTTTGGCTTTCTATGATTTCCTTGCAGTGCTCAGGCATTGCTTTACTGAAGGAGAGTTGTCAGTCACACCACTCCTGACTCAGTAGTTGCTTAAATGTCTGTGCCTGAATTCACACTTGGTCCTGCTTGCATTCTTAGTCATGGTTGCCAGTTTCCTACCAAGAAGCTGGGAAAAGGTGCTTTGGGAAAGGGTCTTAACATCTGCTCTTGACTCCCTGCATTTGCCAGAGTTGTACTGAAAAACTGCTTTGAGAACCTTTTTTTAAATTTGCACCCCCTCTCTCCACAGGAACAATGGGAGAAGCAGGTCAAAGAGGAGGGGACACCTCTGACCAAGTATTATACTCAGTGGAAGAAGCTCAGAGAGAAGGAGATACAACTGGAAATCAGCGGCAAAGAAAGAGTAAGAATGAAATCCCTAACTTATTGGATGTCATTTGTGCTATGGGGAGACAAGAGAGCCATGTCCTGGCAGCAGGATGGTGTCTGGTCAAAACCAGCTCCACTGGTGTGAGCTGAAATTGGCTTGAGCTGTGTGAGTGTGTAGGCTGGGCATTCTTGGAAAGAGCATGAGAGCGGCTGGACGGCAGCCTAGCCGGTGTCTTCAGCTCCCTGCGGACTTGTCTTGCTGGGATCTCTAGGAGCAACATCTGTGTCCCCTGCCTGGACCCTGTTCATTTGCCCAAGTTAATAGAGGATAGGTGAGATAGGGTGACGTAGCGCAAGGGGAAATTTCCCTCTGTCCCTGTTTGGGCTCACACTCTTCAAGACCCAGTGGTACAGCAGCAGACTTTGTAATTCAAGACTGGGAAGCTGAAGACAGTAGCGATAGAGCAATTGTGTGTACTGGCGGGGGTAGGTCGGGTAACGGATCCGATGAGTCTGAGCAGCTGGGGCAATAGCCTTGTTGTGGATGTTACTTTTGGAACAAGCATGTGATGTAGTTTTGAAGTTTAGACTGTACACACAGTTCCTGTTCTGTGCATTCATCCCCACATTCACGGGCCTTCTCACATTGCTTTGGGCAGTTTGCATCATTTCGTGCAAATTGCATTGCTTTCCTGATAGTAAATCAGAGTGGGTTGAGCTCACGTACGCCTTTAGCTCTTTTTCCAGCTCTGCAGAATGTGACTGGATTGCCATGCTGAAACCTAACTTTGCAAGAAAGTAGGGAGGGGAAGATGCCTCTCTTAGCAAAGGGAATATCAGAATTGATTTCTGTTTTACATTTTCTCATTTCACCCATGTGGGGATGGCTGGTTGTGAGGTGGGACTTGCTGTGTGGACAGAAATGCTCAGACTACTGTTTCCCACATCTCCTGCCCAAGGGAAGGCTCCTTGGCCGGTCCTTGTGGCACTGCGCTCCAGGATGCAGGAGGTGGGGGTGGGAGCTTGCTTACATTAGGAGTCTGAAGGAAAGCTGTCTCGATGCTAATGCAATGAAAGTGGCTGAGCTAGGCTCTTGGCCAGGGAGCAGGAAATAGATATAATTGGTGTCTCCAGCGTATGGTGGGGAACAATTAAAATAATCAATGGGACATGAGGATGATTGGCTCTGAGCCAAGTCCCAGAGCATGGTAGAAGACCTGGGAGATCCTAGAAGTGTTCGGTGTTGTATACCAGCCTGAGATAAGGGCAGGAGGCTGAAATTCCCTGGGGCAGCCATGCAGGGGGAACAAAAACCACACTTGTTTTCTGTGCAAACCCAGCAGGAGAATGTGGCCTCTGCAGAAAGGAAATTAGGGAAGGGGAGCTAAGAAACAGCAAGAAGTGATGGCTGTGAGTGGGGCTAATATCTTGCCCAAAACTGGCCCTGCTGGTGTGAGCTGACACTTTCCTGGTGCTGAAGCAGCTATCCCAAGGGGAGAGGAGATCAGCCCTCAGTGGAGACAAGCCCCCCATCTCATATTAAAGGGAGGAGGGGAGCTGGAGCTCCTTGGGGTGGTGAGGGAGGACCAGCTGGGGTGCAGAGCTCCCCTTGGATGGCTTTCCTACGGCAAGGCTCAAGAGGGTGACTTCTGAAACCAGGGGAAGTCTGAAGGGCAGTGACAGGGACTTGTTTTCTCTTGGAGAAAGTGGGCTGAACAGATAAGCCCACAGACAGAGACAGACTTTGGAGTTAGCTTTCCGAAAGGCCTGTGGCTGCCTGACATCTTTGCTTGGTGAATGGGGCTGTTGTCTCTCTCGGTGGGGACTGCCAGCTTAATGATGCAGCATTGTGAAGCCCCAGCAGGAGAGTGAACACCATGAGGCCCATTAGGGCTGGGAAAATCCATGTCCCATTAGCAGCCATTGGGGGGAAGAAATAATAACAGAAAAAATCAGCCTAGCTCTCAGCTGGTATGAGCTGCAGCTTGCCTTATATAACAACGCTGACCCCGTCTGCCCATTCCATTTGCTTTTCCCAATGGTTTTTAATGGGATGTAGACTAATCGGCTTCGTGAGACTCAGTAGATAGTAACCCTCTAGCTGGAGATTAAAAGACTGGCCCCCAAATTACCTAATTACTGCTACTGTGTGATGAACACAGGCTGTATCTGTGAGCTGTGGCTCAGTGCAAGTCTCATGCCTTTGCTTTGTGATCACTCCACACCTAGTAGGGTTTTCTGGTGCCTTTTATTTTGAGGTGCCCATCTTGAACGCACTCCTGTGGAGTCTCAGAAAGTTGGAGGTAGCACAAATCAGCATGATTCAACACCAGGTCTTTTTTAATATGCTCAGGTTGAGTTCAACCAGTACTGATGTCACCCAAAAGTGTAGGCTGCCTGTGGAAATGGGGACTTTTCCTAGGCAGTATGAAAATACAAAGAAGTCCCAACTAACAGCCTCTGCTCCCTGCTGTACATGCTCTGCACAGGATACTGGAGAAATGTTTCACAATGTTGAGATAAGTCTCTCTCTGTTGCTCCCTTGAATTGGAGAAGTTTGGAGAATTGGAGAAGACTGTTCCGCGTCATGTACACGAGACATTTCACTCATACACAGCTCCATTTCCACTCTAAACCTAATAAGTGATGTGTTCCATGGAAACAGCCCGTGCTCAGGATGCGTGACGAGGGAGAATGTGATCTTGGGTGATTTTTGCGTTTCATTTGCTGCTGCTGAGCAGTGACAGTGACCGGGGTCATGGAGAACATGACTAGCCAACAGGGACTTGGGCAGTTGATGCAGCAGTTGTTTATCAAAACTGGGTTTCTGTTTCTGACACTTTGAACCTCAACTATTTCCAAGTTAAGCAGTGCTGGACTCCTGTTTAACTGGTGCTGAAGAGCGATAGCTACCAGTGCGCCAGACTGGGACTCTGCAGGTAGCATGGCCCTTGGCACAGAAGAGGGCCCAAAGATGCTGCCTGTGACTGGGAGACTGCCAGAGTGAGCTCAGCATGTCATACTGATGACATGCCACAGTACCTGTTGGAGTGACCATCTCTGGGACATGAGAGGCCTTGACCGAGGGAGGACATGGTGGTCCAGGTCTTGAGCTGCAGGAAGGGTTGATGCTTCTCCCCAAGGCTGGCCTGATGGCAGCATGACCTGGCTGAGGCACTTGCAGAGGCAAGGAATGTATAAACTGAAAGGGATCAGATACAGGGACTGTGTCTGTGATCACAGCCTAATGCTGGGTTAGAAGCATAGCTGGGGATATATTTCACCTTCTGAGACCTTTGAGTTTTATTTCTGGAGCCTCTCATTGAATCAGTATTTCTGGAGCATCTCCCTCTGCCCTCCCACCCTCTGTAAAGTTATATGCCAGAACAGATGAGAGGAGTGAAGCATGAGCCTGTCTTGTCCACCAGAACTGGTAGGAGCTAAGGAAAGCATTTTCACTCTGGCAGCTCCCCTGCCCCACGATGGAGCTTGTGGGAGCATAACCACCCTAGGAAGGAGGCTGGTTACGGTATGTTGTTAGGTCAGCTGACGGCAGCGGTTGGGCAGTGACTCTGGATTGCTGCTCTTCCTGCCTTTTGCTTCCCAAGTCTCTTCTCTGGCATGCCACAACTGCTGTTTGGAAAGCCAGTCGTGTGCCGCTTTCTTCACGCGTCTTCCCAGCACGGAGACAGCCCAGCAGGTCTCTGCAGGGCCGGTGGAAGGCGAGGCATCTCATAGTGGAAAAGAGCCTGTGGGAAGATGATTTAAAATTAGGACCCCGCAAATGGCGGTTGGTGATTTGCTCCCCTCTCCCCTTCTCTGGCCAGCTTCTGACTTTCCATCCTGGTGCTGCACGTTATTGCTTGTAAGCGCTCAGCTCCCAGAATCAATATTGCCCAGCTGGGGACCATAACCGTGAAACAGGCTGGGAGAAATTGCTGGAATTGGCTGCAGGAGCAAATGCGCGTCTCTGCGTCTCTTGTTGTCTCTCCCCCCCCATCCCCATTCTCTCACTCTTTCTCCCTCTCTCTCTCTTTCTCTCTCTCTCTCTGCTGAGAGCTGCTTTTCTGTATAGACTGTGCCTTGCTGCTGTTCCCGCTGGGGGAAGCTCACGGGAGGGTTGAAGTGGATGTGGTCAGAGAGGAGCGTGTTGAGGGGTGGTCTGACGGGTGGGAGAGAGCAAATGAGTTATTACTCGCAGGGCGAATGTTTCCAAGCAAGCTAATGTGTGCTAATGCATGAGTGCTTCCCAGGAGGTGTGCAGCCAGGCACGGGCAGCGGGCAGCTGATGTTCAGAGAGCACTTGGGATTTAATTTGCATTCTGATTATCTTTGCCCTGCTGGCCTGAGCCCTTGCAAGTAAATCCTCCCCCTAATCCCCCTCCGGAGAGGTGTAAAGAGCAGTGAGGTGGTGTCAATTGCAAGTACTTAATGGCATTGATATTGGCTGGCTGCAGCAGCAAGGCTCTTGGCCCATTGATCTCCATAAGGGCTGGCAACCAGGGAAGCCATGGTGCAGACAGACCTTAAGCATTTTCAGCACCTTGCCATTTAACTGTGCTGAAATCTGCAGCCGAAGAGACAGTGCCTTTGCTCTAGCTGTCACAGCTTTTGGCGTTGGTGGAAAACTGCTACGTCAGAGATGACCGACACAGTCTGGCTTGATTGTGCTTGGCTGCCCGAGCTCACAGGGCCTGCATGGCTTTCAGTCCAGAGACGTAGGACAGCCAGCTTGTCGTGGATGTCTTGCGTTTTTATCCATGCAAAGGTACCAGCGGTAGACGGACCATTAGCAAAAGTAGTTTATTAGATAAAGATCAATAGAGCAGTGGTGCTTTGCATGTATTGTTCACTTTTGTAACTCATTCACAAATCTTCCTGTTGCTCCCCTACTTGGCAGCAGGCAACCCCAACCTTTCTCAGCAGTGTGGCTTCCACATACCAGGCAGTGCCAAGTTCCTGTGTTTAAGCTCAGCGTTTCATGCTTACAAGTACCAATTAAGGTTGTTCTTACTGTTGGTTTTGGTTTTTTCCAGCTTGAAGACTTGAACTTCCCAGAAATTAGGCGTAAGAAGCAAAATGAAAGCAAGGAAGAGGATAAGAAGGAATTCAAGGACCTCTTTGACCTGGACAGTGACTCTGATGAGGAGAATGTTGGATTCCCTATAAAAGGTATGGGGCTGGGGCTGGGCATACATTCTCCTTGCCCAGAATTCTGTATGATGTGGATCAATATGGCCCTGCCCTAAGGAGGATGCATGCTGGCCACGTTTGATTCAAAAAATATATTGTTAGGGCGAGAGAGCACAGGATGATGATGCCTTTTGGAGGCTTTTTAATGTGATAGGTAGAAGGTAGTTGGGAGGCTTTTGTCTTTCTCTCCCTCTCCTATTTTGTCACTCCAGCTCATTTTAAAGCCTTAGTCCTGCATTAGTCTTCTTCTGTACACAACCCATACTCTCTCCTCCCCCAGCACCTTTGTTTTGTCACCTGATAGCACAAGAACCAGGGGATATTTGGCTGAACGCAGACCTCTGCTTCCAGAGGCTTCAGTGTAGCAGCCCTGATTTGTACTGTAATTCCCAAAGAGTGAGTTCTCCGTCTTCTGCTTATAACCTGTGCAGGTTCTGGGCTGAAGTCTCACCTTGGGGAACAAAAGTGTTTGCTGACTTTTTGCACTGTGAGTGGAGGTGCAGAAATCCATGTTTTGTTTCCGCACCTATAAAAGAAGAGTAAGAATGTTGCTCTACCTGACAGCGTGCTGGGTCTTTGCTGTATAGATCATTGCAAACAGTAGCTGTCATAGGGGCTGGCTACCAGAATAAGGATCTTTGATGGAAGAATGGTTATCTTCTATTTGCATGCACTTCTGATTTATTTATTTTATAGTGATTGATGTTGCAAGTATTCTTAACAAGCCAAGAAAGTCTAGAACCGCTAGAGAAAATGGAGTGATGTCACTCTCTGGCTGTGACCACGAGGGGGCCACAGTAAATTGTGGAACCTGCCTGAGACGTTCACCACATAGTTTGAGGAAAACCTTAGATGTTCTTTTTGTAATGTGGAATGTTTGGGATATCACAGGTTTTCTAAATGCATTGTCATTCATATAGTAAGGCAATTTGCAGGAATACAGAGTTTTCTTGTTTGGAGATTTAATCTACAGATAAAGTCCTGGTTTGTTGTGCGCGTTGTAAGGCGTGAGGATAAATCTTGAGACTTACCACAGGACCAATGAGCATTGTCTCCCTCACAGGCATCTGTGACACAGACAGAAGAAAAGGTTGGAAAACTCTCGTTTGATAGCTTGAGGTTGAAGTCAGTGGATTTTTGTAGGTGACCTGACAAAGGTTGGGAGGAGAGCAAAAGTGAGCACATGACCCACCATGGTATTGAGAGACCAGTGTGACATCAAAATGATTTGCTGAGGTATATCCTTGAGATCTGGGGCTGTCCTGCCTGCTACACGAGTCAATGCCTTAGAATAATCCCAGTGCCTTCTAAAAAGGCAGTGGTAACTGCAGTTCAGAAGGCAGGTTGCTGGGAGCCGGGGACACCCAGGGTCTCTTCCTGTGCCTCCCAGGAACTGACTTTCTGTACACTGGGGAGGTTTGTTGGACTGATGGACTTCTGGATGTACACTGGGATCCTAACGAGGCACATCTGTGATGAAAGTTACTGATGGTACAGTACAAGGTCTCTGGCAGCTGTCTGTGTGGCAACTGATGTACGCAGCTTCTACCTTTTTTTCTGGTGCTTGCCTGCTCGCTGTAGAAATCTGCTGCCTATAAAGGTTTGCCATCTACCTGTTAGGCATGGCTTTTACCCTCCTCTGCGCATGCGCTTGTGACATCTGCCCATGAGGTTCTTTGGCAGCTTTAAGGGGCTGACATCCATTGTGAAGAGAGTGCAAATGAGGACTAAGGTCCACATGATATCAAAGGGCTCTCCCTGCCCTGTTTGTGCGAGTCCCACAGCTGCGGTATCTAGTCTGCGGTATCTAGTGGTATCTAGTGGTACCTAGTCACTTCGCAGGCATCAGCACTGCAGTGCCACTAATGGGTCTTGCCTTTCAACATTCCTGGGTCAGCTGCCTCTATAGCCTTTGTTCTTCGTAGGGTGTTTTCGTGGAGGGAGGGAACAGGCCCTGAAGGCAGCTTCCATCTCAAGGAGCAACTGTGCTCAGCGCCACCATGGATCCTGAGGCGCCGGGTGGAGACAGCCGAGCACTGGGTCTGCACTGTAGCATAGGGTGAAGTCCCCTCCAGGCAATAGTGTGACTCCGCAGTGGGAAAGGGACAGGGAACAGGGAGGCTGGGAAAAGCGCCTGTGTCTTGGGAGATGCATACAATGAGCTCTTGTTCTTACTCTGTGTGGGGTGTGAGATGTTCCCAGCCGTGCTCTGCATTCAGTAACTGTCGGGGCTGGCTGCAGATGGAAGTCAGAGGAGCCAGTGCTCCAGTTCCCTGTCTTTGTGGCCATTGTTCTACAGGGTGGCCAGATGCAAGGGAATTTGGGAGGCCCTGCAGCTGCTGTGGCCTGTGTATTCGCTTCTTCACCTGTGAGGTTTGAAGACATACCAATCTCCTCTCCTCAAATAAGGCAAAAGGAGAGTCTGAGACAATGGAAGGACTTTGGTTCATCTTGAATCAGCCTCAAACTACTTCCAAGAGAGACACGTTGAGCAGCTGATGGCAGAAATCTAGGCAGGAAGATAAGACTGCCCTGGATGGACCTTCTGGGAGAAGAAAAGAAGAAATATAGCTGGAAAACAATAAATACAGCTAAGAACGCCCAGTGATGTTGAGCTCCTTGAAAAGTGATAGGGAGAGACCTGATCCAAAACAGGTTGGTGCCATGAAAGTAACTGTGACACTGATGTGTTGTGAGGATCTGGGAAGCTCATCAGAGCAGATCAGCCCTTCTGACACAATACTTCCAGATGTGGGCAGAAAGAGATTGGGCTGGTGGGCTATGCCCTCCCTGCTCTGGCAATGGAAGCAGGGGCATGGTCTGGGAATGCCAAGGCTGATGTGGGAAAAGGTGCTGGAAAGATCAACCATACCCAGGGATGTCTGTGCTCTCCTCATTAGCAAGGCTTGGCAGCAGCACCCAAAACTCTGTTCAGAGTTCTTACTGGAAAGATCCAATTCCAGAATCCTGGGTATTTGTAGGTCTCTGTGAAGAACAGGGAGGGAAGGAGGGACTTCTGGAAAGGAAGGAATTCTCTGCCAGAAAAGTCCTACTTAGATAGTTGCGGTGGTCTGTTGCTGTAACTCACCCTCTTAGGCAACTCCACAGGTTAAATCTGTGAGGATGGTTTGCCCTGGTCTGGAAAAATCTCTTCCCCCTGGTGATTACTACATAGAAGTCTGGATTTCAGAGTCTGCGGCTGGTGCAGCATCATTGTGGCTTTCTGGTGTGATGTTGGGTATGGAGGCATAGTGCTCCCATCTCTCACTCATCACAGCATTTGGCTTGGCAGAATCTTTCCTGTGCTGACAGGACGTTCTTCCGATTAGTAGTTGTTTTGGCCTGTCAGGTCCCAGACCAAATTCACAAGAGTGGAAAATTGCCTGCTGAAAGCCAGGAAATTATCAGTTTTCTTTCATTTAGCTGCTGTTCAAAGCCCCCCTCACCTTTTCTTTTGATTTAAATAAAATTAAAAGTACTGTATCAGTGAAATGTTGATTTTGGTTTACACTGTCCCTAATCTCTCTGGAAGTGATTAGGCCTGGAGAGCAGCTAGAGTTCTTGGGTTGTGCGTTGCTAGCCAAAACATCTTGCTCATTAACTAACTTCTACCTCAAAGACCTTCGTATTTCTCAGGGCAGAGCAGGCTTCGGAAGAGATCTTTCCAACCCCAAGCACGTTTTTTTCCAAACTGAGGGGGTTGAGGAGCTCCCTGTTCTCACAGTTTGCATTACTCATTCCAGGAGGGGGGTAATGTGCAGATCCTGTTGTCCTCCTCCAGCACCAGTGCAGTTGTGCATTACCTTCACTTCTGTTCTGAACATCCCCCTCTTGTCCACCCCCACCATTTTCAGCTGTGCCGTAGCAGAGAAAGGGGATTTGCTGCATCCAGCCCTTGGCCACAGTCTCTGCAGCTCCCAGATGGGAACCACCCGCCCCTGCTCTCCTCCCACTGAGGAGCAGGAGCAGCAGCAGCATCTGCCGGAGCCACCTCCTCCAGAATCCTCCCAGAACAGCATCCCTCGAGCAGGGAAGGAGCACCACTGGGGACTGCCCTGGACTTGAGTAGGAAGCATCCTGGAGTTTCCCAGAAAGTAGGAGAAACTGCAGCATGGGTTGGGGAGCAGATTCAGATGGGGTGTGTTCCTCTGGGGAGAATTGGTGTGGGCATTACGTTGTGGTAGTGGATTCTGGTAGGGCAGGTGCTCCTGGAGGTATCTTTGGAATGATTCGGGGCGAAAGTCAGCTCCAGCTGGTGTTACCGCCTTGAATCTTCTACGATTCAGCTCCAGGGCTGGGCTATAATTGCACATGTTGAGGAGAGGGGTTACAGGCAGGTGCACAGAGATGCAGGTGCAAGTTAAACCCCTCCAGTGCTCTTGCAGTACATTGAGGTAGGAGGGAAGAGGAAAAAGTATGTTCAGGCCAGAGGAGGTTACAGCTTCGGTCAGCAGCTTAGAGATGTTCTGAACTGAGGATGGCGGAAAGACCGTTTTGTTTAATACCCACTGATGAATGTGTTGGTTCCCTGATTGCGCCTGATCCTCGTTGTTAGTGTGGCTTCCACAGCATCCTCTGGTAACACAGCAAGACATGCCACAACTTTAACTTAGACATTGTTTGAAAAAAACCCAATTTTTTTTCTTTTAGCTTACTGCACATTAGCCTCTTGTGCAAGCTACAGCCATCAGCCTGCTTTAATGGACCGTGTAGGATCCAGGCATAAACCTGTCTCTTAGACCTCTCTTCTTCTGAATCCCAACCCCCATTTTGGATTAGGCCAGAGATGAAAGGCTGATAGCGGGCCATCCGCTCCCCTTGGCCCAGGCCTTCTTCCTAGTCCCTCAGGTCCTGCAGGACCCTAAGCTCTCTGATCCTTCCTTACCTTAACCTTAGCCTAGGAGCCTCACAGCAGCCAAAACCATGATAAGCCATTTATCTTTAACCGCAGCAACCTTTTTTCCCAGCTCCGTAAGCTTTGCAGGTCTCTGGTCTCTTCTTTCCCGAGTCCCAACCCTGAGTTCAGCCTTCGCAGTAGGCTACAGGTCCCTGGGAGAAAAAGCCTCCTGCCCGTCTGAATCCTCCTTCTCACTTCTCAGGCCTTGCTGAATCCAGCAATGAACGAATGAATCTCTTCTGAATCCTAGCGAGACTAGCGATAACAAATGTTTCTGTGTCTGGTGTCACGTTTATTGAAGTCTCATTGGGTTTCTTTGTGGTTTGAGCCATCTGCTCGGTCAGTTCTGGCACTCCTGTTTATTTTAGGGGCTCCTGAAAGAGTGGAGAGGGCGATGGACAGTTCTCTGGGATTCGGTCAGTAAGTTCATCAGTGCAAATCCATATCTGCTCCTGGAGGCTGGGAGTGCTGGTTAGGTCCCTGTTGGTGCATCTTGTGTTGCTCTGGGAGACCTCAACCGGGATGCAGTTTGGTGGGGTGCTGCTGCCTGGTCTGCTGGGGAGGAGTACCCCCTGCTCGGTCAGTCAATATGAAAAATTCAGGTGTAATAACGGAGGCGGGAGGGGGAGGGATGTCTTGACACGGTTGGAGTGGGGTTTGAGACAGGACTTTGAGTTCACGCGCCCAGGGTCCCAGCATGGGCATCCTTCCGACAAGGCGACGCTGCCTCTTGGCCATCTATTTCTGGTGGCTTTGTTTGGGTCTACGCCTGGCTGCGGCGCAGCCACGCCAGGGAATAAATTGCAAGCAGTGCACTGATGCGTGCAGCAGATACGGCTGCACAGGAAAAGGAAGGAAAGTGATGAATTTGCAATCATTTTTTTAATCTCGTGGATCTGAGGGGAGATTCCCCCTACTCTTGCCTTCTGCAGGTGGAGCTGAAAGCTGCCTGCTCGTTTCAGCGGGATTGCACACCCCAAGGGGCGTGCATCCTCCCCAAGGGGGGCAGGAAAGGTGGTGAATGCAAACAGTTCCATCACATGAGGACAAGATGCCCTCTGGAATGGAGAGAGCATTTGGCAGGCAGGAGAGACTCCCTCGCTTGGGTCTCTGCAGGGTCTGAAGAGGGGAGAGAAACAAGTTTGGCCGTTTCAGGAACCCCCGAGCAGGCAAGGGAGGAAAGAGCTGGGAGATGGGGAGGAAGGAGTGTGGATTTGATCAATCTGAGTGTCGCTGGTGGGGGTGGGGAAGTTCATGTGTTCCTCTCATTTACCAGCTGACACATCTCTGGGAGGAAAGGCGGCTGCTCCTGGAAATTATTAATGGCTTAGAAAGAGGTGCTGGACTGCCTCGTCATGAGGCAATTAAAGGCGAGAAGGGAGCGTGGCTGCAGCGTCTCTCCGGGCCTGGCTGTAATGAGTGATCTGTCCACATTAGGTGTTGGTGTGCCTCTAATGAACTTGAACAGGTTTCTTCATTTATCCTTCACGTAATCATATTACATCAATTTAATGCCAGACCGGTGGGGGCCAGGGGTGTGGAAGGAGAGGTCAGACATTTTCATTTCCTAGCAGAATAATGACGGCCCTTCTCAGTGGCAAAATTCCTGCTGTGGGCTGTCAGCTTTGAGGATCCAGAGGCAGAGTGAGGAGGAAGAGAGGAGCAGCACTGGTTAACCGGAGCACCCTGAGCGTTGTCTTCTGGAGTCTTTCCATCAGGAGATGGAAGCTTGAGTCCTGCGTGAAGGCTGTATCGGGACCTCCGTGTGTGTACATCGGTAGAAGGGGAGGCAGAGGCTGAGCTTAGGGGAGGGGAGCAGGAGGCTGGAGAAGTTCAATAAATTCCTCTTAGTGGCCTGCTGCCTGTGTCGTAGCACATAGGAGTGACCCGATACCCAGTTCCTACCCACAGCTGGTTTCTCTGCATACTCTCAGGTGAGCTGATAGCTGGATCTGTCGGTGCTTTTGCTAGTGCTGCTTGATGGATGAGAGCGTGCCCCTCTCAGTGGTTGCCTGAGCTGCTCAGGTGCCCATCAATATGATGTGGTGCAGTGAATAGCACTGCAATCCATCTCCTGCGGAGCGGGTGCTCTCCGCATGGCTGCGGGCGCCCGAGAGAGCTCCGTCCATGAGATGTAGCTTCCGATCCCTCGGGGGGCAATTGCACAGAGGCTGCCTGCTGGCAGAGCTGACAGATGGGTGAAAGCAGAGCGAGCAGGGTGATGGCGGGGAGCTGGGAGCGCTGGCAGCCAGCTTATTAATGGCTCTGTATCCAGTTCAGTGAGTAACATAGGTCAGCTGCTGAGGAGGGAGCATGGGGCAAAAAATAGACGCCACGGTGGAGCCCAAGAATCACAATGTGAGAAAGATGTACAGCCAGTCTCCAGGCAGAGAGTCCAAAGTGTGAATAAATAGCTTCTTCAGCAACTTCGTAAGCGAGGGCAAGCAATCTGCAGCACCGAGCTGGGCTTAGCTCAGGGGTGGTGGCTGGAAGGGGGCAAGAAGAAGCTGGTTCTTCTGCTCCCTCTGTACAGAATTTGTATTCTGTCATTTAAATACCTGGTGACTGACACTGGCCAGAGGAGGGAGAGAGGGGAGAAGCACTCCTCCACTGAAGTGAGCTCAACTTGGGTAAAAGAAGTCGGGTTCCAGAGTCTCAGAGGCAGATGGTTTTCCTGCAGGCCAAGCACCCAGAGGCTCTTAATACTTCCTCCCAGGCTCCCTCGGACCTGGCTAGCCATCTGCAGAGGGAGTTCGCAGCAGTGTCTGTTCCTAGACCTTTTTCTTGTGGCTAACAGAGGGAATAAAGCTGAGAGATGTTTACAAGGATGCCCTGAACCAGAGAGTCCACCCCTGTTTTCAGTTACACATAACCATGGAGGGGTGGAGGTGGGTATACTCAGGCACTATTTCTCAGTGGAACCAGCCCTTCTCTGGTCTCAGCTTCGTGACTTGTTCCTTCTCCTTTCTCATGTCTGTTCAGTAGGCCAATCTCTTCTCATGGTACTCTTCTGTCTGTCTTCCTCTCCTAGCTTTCATGTCTCTCTGAGCAGGGCAGGCAGACAGGCTCATGACAGATGCTTGGGTGCTGCGCCAGTGGTGCTCCATAAATACCAGGTAGCAGCAAATCCTGGGGTTTAGCAGTAAAACCCTTTTATGGGCTTCTGAGGTGGTTTTTCTGACTCCATGTCCTGGCCTTCTTGGCCTCTAGCAGGTGCCTCTGAAATGAAATGTATCCTTCTCTGGCCCTCTAGTGCGAGGGCACATGGCTTTTGGAGAAACATGGGAGATTTCCCCTTTAGGGTGTGTTAGCTGTGCTCCTGAGGGTGACTGTTGGGATGGCAGCACTGTGCCCTTTGCGTACGCTGCCTGCACACGTACGCTTGTGTGCTGCTCTGTATGTTTCCATTTACATAGTGCAAATACTTGCAGGTAAAGCCAAAGCCAAGCAGGCATCAGACGACAGCTCAGAAGCAAGCAGCGAGGAGTACGGCGAGGATGATGATGAAGAAGAAGGAAAGTATGAAATCGAGGAGGAAGAGGAAGAATTGGAAGACGACAGTGATTCAGATGGTAAGTAGTGCAGTTGGGCAAAGGGGAAGGGAATTACTGACAGCACTGATACCTGGAGGCTCCTTTGCATTCTGGGCGCTCCCCTACAAAGGAATTGTCTCCTCTTTTCTTGCTGTGCTGCTGTTCTGAGCTGCAGGCTGTCAGGAGGGACTTTTACACACGCGCGCACACACACCCTGGACAGGGAGACCTGCCAGTTCTGAGTTTATCCTGCGAAGAGAGCGAAGGGGTTAAGGTCTTTGCAGGCCTTGCTCTAACAAGCCACCAGTCCCTTTCATCTCTTTTCAGGGGCCTCCTGCAGAGAGGCTCAAACAAACTCTTGAAGTGCAGCCCACCGCAACAGGGTACAGAAACCTTGCTTCAAGGCTCTCCACAGGTTACACATGCATGGGGGTGTGGAGGGTGCACTTCGCTTTTCATCTGAGCAGTGCCTGGGGTGTGGGGTGCTGCACAGGGGTAACCCTTTAGTTGCTGCCTCTCAAGAGCTCTTCCCAGGATAGGACCGGTAGGAGATCTTGTCCAAGTCCCGCACTCATCTAGGGTTTCTGCACTGAGACCCCGGTATTTGCCAGTATGGGTACAGCCCCTGCTACAACCACTGGCTTCGCTCTGTGCTTGGTCCTGGTCACTTCTGCCAGTTAGCAGCTGCTGCTCAGAGATGGAATCGGTGACAGCGATGGGTGTCAGCATGAGAGGTGACCAGTTCGGCGTGCGCCTAGCAGGCCACAACAGTTGTCTAAATGGCTACTCGAGAAAGCCACCAGCGGTGTCGCCAGGGCTGTGCTAGACGCCAAGCCAGGCTTTGCTGCAGCTGAGGAGAGAGCGTCTTCCCCTTCCGTCCCTCGCACAGAGCCGCAGCCAGAGACCCTGCTCCGCACCCCAGCGGCACAGCTAACCACGTTCGGCTCCGTCTCGCCTGTGTCTGCCAAGTCACTCTGTGAACTTCGCAGACGGAAGCTGGGCCAGCCAGGGGCTCTGGCTGCTGTGGTGTTCCTTTGCTGGTTTTTGTGTGCCACTTGCTTAGGCCTTTGTATTAGAGCGCCAAGGCTCTGCTCCTCAGCGTGCCGTCGGGTGTGATGTGCGGTTGTGGGGAACAGCCACAAAAGCTCCTGTGTGCAGGCTTTCTTTGCTAGTTGGGGGAGCAGGGGGAGCAGGAAGGGGGAAAGACTCCAAGTGAGAGCAAAATACGACTGATTTAGCATGGCAGATGGCTGTGGCTTGGCACGCACACCCAAACCTCGGCGCCGAGAATAGATGGGTATTTGATGCATGTTCTGACAATGCTGTAAAGGATAAAGAGGGAGTGTTTTCCCTCTCTGCCTACGGGAGTACACGGGCAAGCTGAAGGAGAAGAACCCTTGGTGTCTGGGGGAGCAGGAACCCTCCCTTCCATCACCCCTAATGGCAGCTTCCTTCGCTTTGGGCTGTAGGAGCACGGCGTGGAGCCAGCAGAGTCTCTTAGTGCCTGGATACGCTGGTGTAGCGGCAGCGACGTTCAGGGCCGGGTGCTCCTGGCCTGTGGCACTCCTCCAGACATCCGTCAGGCAGGGCAGACAGGCAGAGCCACCCCTCCCAAGTCTTAAGCTCTGTGTGCTGGGTGTTCCTGTTGTGCTTTTTACCAAAACACACTTGCACGCAGCCTGGTTGGGCAGTAGAAGAGCAAGGAGCTAGTGTCCATGACAGCTTCCCCCCCCTCCAGCCTTAGGGGAGAACTCGGCACATGCTCTCGGTGCGCTGGAGAGGCACTTCTGTGGTCCTGATGCTCCGGTGTCACCAGTGCGGTTTTGAAAGATATGAACTGCAGTCAGCATCCAGCGCCCGATCTGGACAGCCAGAGGTAGCTTTTTGGCGAGTGGGCTGAACTGGCAGAGCCTGACAGCTGATTCAGGGAGTGCTCAGGAGGGGGAGAGGCAGAGGCAGCCGTGTCCCACAGCTGCTGCCGCCCTCCACAACCTGTGCGAGGCTGTGGGCATAAGGCCGGAGGTGGGAGTTGGTGCTGAGCAGATGCTTTGCTGGTAGAGCCTAAGTAAGATGGTCTGCAGGGTCCCCTTTGGATGCGAGGTGTAGGAAGCTCAAGCCACACTTCTGGAATGAGAGGGAAGGGCACTGGGAGTGAGGATGTGTACAGTCCTGCACAGCCCCAAGAAACCAGTTCTCACGTGTGCGCCCCACTATTAAATACCATTTCAGAAGGAGGGCGCTTGGGGCTAGTTTTGCATTTGAGAGTCTTGCAGTTACCTATGACAGCTCCTTGCTGTCAGCTCTTAGTGCCCAGCCTCCATCTCTCGGGAGAAGGACTGCCCTGAGCTGTGAGGGCTCCCGGTTTGGAGGCACCGCCTGCCTCGTGCCCCCCCAGTTCTTAATTTGTGTTTCTGCCTCAGGCACAAGTGTGTGTTAGCCTCTTCTCCTATCGCCCCAAGTACTTCAGAGCCAGAGCTGTACTGAGCACCCCGCAGCGCTCTCCTACCGCTATCTGGGAGCTGCAGTGGCGCCAATAAATTAATGAGTGTCTGGGATTAATTAGCAATGAGTTGCCTCGACTTGCCTCACTCTCACTCCCAGTAAAGCAGGATTTACACCTCTCGCTCTTTCCACCCACAGAGGAAGGCAAGGAAGCCGCTCGGATTTCCCAAGGGTCACAGAAGCAGAGGAGCTGCACGCGTGGGATGTCACGATCTGACCTCGAACAGCTAGCCCAAGGGGAAGAGGACATTGTGGAGGACTTGGCTTTCTCTGATGACGACTGAGCACCCTCACGACCACCCCCTCCAAGCTTATTCTGTACAGAGCTGCTGTGTACTGGATCACACCGCCTTCCGCGCCTGTACCTGGTTCTCACAGAGGTGGTAAGAGCTGGGGAGGATGGAGGGTGGGAGCCCAGCCCCGGGTGCCACCAAGGACTTTCTCAGTGACACAGCAGAGACGCTATTTGGACTTTCAAGCTTTTTCTACCGGTTATGTTTTTGGTAACAGTAAAATTGCGGTCACGTCAAAGCCAGTAAAACTGCTCAGCATAGGTAATAAAAAGCCCTCATTAAAATCTGCTGCTTTAAATAGCCCAGGGTTCGGTTTCAGCTCCTGCTGGAGCCCAGGTGAGCTGACCAAGGGGAACGACCAGTTCTTTTGTCCAAGGGTCCAACTGTCTGTTCAGCCAACCACCCGTGTGGCCCCGTATTTTCCTCTGGGCCCTCACCAAACCCCTCCCCCTTTGCCGAGAAGTTGTTAAGGATTGCATAGGGTGTTTCAGAGCTTTGTATCTTCACTGCAAATGGAAGCCTTTATCAGGAACATCAGAAGCAGTTCAATCACACTGGCTGTAAGTATGCTAAAGAAGTTAACTTTTTAAGTAAGCACGTGCCTTGGGATAGTTTGGGGGGGGGGGTTGTCTGTCAGCGCAAGGGGTGGCCAAGCCACCTGCACAGACGTGGTCATCTGTGCCTTTGTGTTCCTCTCCCGTTATCCTAACTCCTGCACACTACAAGAGGACAAGATGCCTTTTTGAAAAATGTCTTAAAAGAACAATTTTTTCCCTTTTTTTTTTTTAAAAAAGAGTTCTATTTTCATGGAGTCAGAACAATGACAGCTCAGAAACATTACCTTATTGCAGATAAACACCCAAAGGTACTGTAGCCTGGGTGGTGGTCTCCCTCTCACCCACGTGTGTAAGTGATAACAACTCAACGTATGTATGTATGTATGTAAAGAGGTAATTATGCTCTTCCTGTCCTACACGGAGGACTGCTCCTTTCCTGCTTCCAGCCATCCTTACCGCACAGGTAATTACTGCTGTAGTACAGTGGTGTGGGGTATTTGCTTCATTAAGAGTTTCTTACATCTTTTTGGAGCTTAGCAGCCGGAACAGGGATACAGAGAGGGTTTCTTTTTCTCAGCTGTGCTTAATTACTAGACCTGCCCTTCCTAGACATGCACCCAGACACCCTTCATCCCATAAGGAGGAGGACATAACCTCAGAAATTAGTAACTTGGATTTTATTATTAACAACATCATTATTGTAATTATTGTTATCATTTATAGTCCACTCTGAAGGGGGCAGAGCACTTCCTGCTTCGTTAGGGGTTTGGGAGTGCTCAAGACTGAGCTTCCCTACAGCTGGGGAAGCCTCTTGTCTTCAGGTAATTGCATAAGGGAGCCCAGGACTGCAAAGATGAGAACTGTAAAGCCCTAACTAGTTAAAAAAAAAAATAATTAACTTACGTACCTTTTCTTGCAAAAGAGAAAGGAGTTCCTTTTTCTCCTTTCTCTAACTTCACTGGCAAGGTGCTGTCTGCCTTTTGGCAGCTGTGAACCAACCCTCAGGGTGGGGTTTAGGACAGAAATGTAGCAGCTCCAATGCAGCGAGTTACTGACACCAGCGGTAAGGAGACCAGCGGTAAGGCATACGCGCAAATGTACACACAGTGAAAGAAAGGAGGCTTCTGGGTAAAGCAGCCGCTTGCAAGGAGCTCAGGAAGCTAGGTACCATTTGTAAATTAAGTGTTTTTCTTTTTTATTTAAATTGATTGCTGGAAAGCATTTTTATCGTGATGTGATGGATAATGACTTTTTTTTTCTTTTACAATATAAAGAAGCTAATGTACCACCAAGCTATTTTGTAAGAAAAACGGTAGCACGTGCAACGTTTAAACAAAAAAAAAAGGGGGGGGAGGGGGAGAGAGAGAGAGAAAAGTACCACATGTGATTGTTGTTCACAACTGTACAAGTCACAGGAGGTCACCCCCAGGCGTTACCATCTCATTCACAGTAGTAAAAACCTCTACCCATTGTTTTTAGCCTGAATCCCCCCGCATCCCTCCCCCTCCTCTGGGAACGCACAGGTATCTGTCTCATGGTCCACAGCAGGCCAGAATGTGCAACTACATCCACCTCTGTAACAAGGCTTTAAAAAGAACAAAAAAACAACCCTACGAACAAAAAAACCCACCCCAAATGTATAAATGAGTCTGTTGTACACGTGAAGGAGGGAGGGGGCCACACTGGAGTGAGGCCTGTGGCCCTTCATCCCACCAAAGCACACGCTCTCTTCTTCTTCTCTTTAAAACAAAACAGCTAATAAAAAACCGAAACACCTCTGCAGGGCTGGAGCACAGGCAGAGTCCGTTCTCTGTGTGTGCCGAAAGGGACAACGTGCCAGGGAAGAGGGCAGCCCGTGGGACAGCACTGGGCCGCCTGTGCCGTACCATCCACACTGAAGTAAACATGGACCGGAACTTGCCTTTAGTATTTTTTTTCCTTTTTTTTTTTTTTCCTTTTTGTCTGTCTTTGGTATTGTTTTAAAAGTTGCTAGAGATGCATAGACACCTGAATGAGGAACTGAGTACAGTTTCCAGGGAGGAGGAGATTTGGGAAGGTGGTTGGTTTCATTTTTGATGGGTTTTTTTTGCTCAGGGGTGCTGAGTACCATTGGGAGAGCGATGCCCGTTCCCCTTCCCTGCTTGGAGTCACACCCAGGAGTTCCTGAAAGCCATGTTTCTTTGAAGGCAAAGAAAAGCGTTCGTTCCCTGTCCACGGCGCTCCATCTCAGACCGGTGAGCGAGAAGGGGTGTGAAAGGGAATGGCAATGCTGCTGACATCCTCCAGAACCATTTTCTTTCTCTTCACTTGCGTTGTCTCAGTACATCTTTGGATAGTTTTCTTTCCTTCCCTTTTTACAGTTTTTAAAACTTCCGTGTGTGGTTGTTGGTTGGTTGTTGGTTTTCTTTTTTAAACAAAAAGCAAATGCATCCAAAAAAATTAAAAAACCTCCCTTCCTCACTCCTGTGTCTCACACCGCCGAGGGAGGCTCTCCTGGTCTCTCAAAACGCGTTACCTTCAGTTTTGTTCAACTGAACCTCAGTTCCAGAAGCAGTCAAGAGCTGTCCTGCAGTTAAGATGGAGGTTTCGTGGTGTCATTGATCCCAGCAATGATGGAGGGGTTTCCGTTCTCCTGCTTTGGTGAGACGCGGCTGGCGGAGGGCAGGCCGCTGCTGAAGGGGGAGGCCACGCTGCCCGTGGAGGACGGCCGGAGATCAGCTGGGGGCAGGTCCCGCTCCGGTGGCCGTAAACCAGGAGGTTGCAGGGGGAAAGCCATGGGGAAGCCTGCCATGTACAGCACTCGGCCCACTCTCTTGGCGACCTGTTAAAAAAAATAAAGAGGAAATAAATGCAGGCAAGCAAAAAGGGATGAGAATGTGCCCAAACTGTCTTCAGAAACCCACAGAAGCTGCGTTTTCAAGTAGCAAACCCAAGTTCTGTGCTCCAAAGTGAACTGCAGATAGAAGACCTGTGTTACATCGTTTGAATGAACAGCTGCCATTCCAAATCCACCAAAAAAAACCCCACCTTGGTGACTTACCAGGGAAGAGCAGAGAGGGAGGGCGGGTTTCCTCCTCTCTCCTTTTTTCTAAAGGACTCTGTCCCGCGTAGTGCTCCCTACCTCGGCTATACTGGGAGCTTTGGTGCACGGCACCGAAGTACAGCTGGAGCTGCAAGGTCTACCCTAGATCACGTCTCAGGCTAAAGGTGCGCTGGGACTCGCGGTGCAGACCCTTTTCTGTGTTTTATGTCCATCTGTGTTCTTTGGGCAGAAGGAGACTAAAGGCCCTGCTGAGGTGTGGGCTGACGGGACGCGTGCAGCCCAAAGCTGAACCAAGTCCAGCCTCTGATCTGAAATACTCGGGTCTCACTATCTCATCAGGGGACTGTGGAAACTTGCAGCCCATTTCCCCGGCCAGGTAAGGCCGCGTGGACAGCTGGGACGGTGCTCTCCACCTGCTGTGGACCCCAGATCCCCTTCGTGAGTGGGACACAGTGGTGGTAAGCAGCAGTTCCTGGGTCATCTCTGCTGCACGCGGCGTTTGGCACACGCCTGTCTGTAGCTGCCGTCAGAGAATGACCGACTCCTGCCACGGCTGTGATTTCACTAACAGGCGCCACTGGATGGACAGGTTGTTGGAACACTTCTCCTTTTGCTCCCCCAGCGCGGGGTACCCTACAGCAGGCCGGTGCTCCCTCCACTTCTGAAGAGCAGAAATGGCTCTTGAGAGGGGGTGAGGGGGGGTAAAAAAAATAATAAATATCTGACTACAGGGTGGCTGCTGTTAACTGCACAGGAAACTGTAAGCTGCCGCCTCTCCCTTCTTCGGCAGCACCGAAGAAAGCTCTCCTGAAGCAGTTCTCGCCTCCCAGCAAGGGCCAAAGGCCCCACAACTTTCCAGCACCTACACAGCTGTTTCACATTTAGGCTTAAACAAAAACACAGGCTTGTGTTCAAACCAGACAACTGCGGCATTATTCAGTTAGCAACATCAGGACTTTGCTCCCCACTTACTCCCCCCGCCCCAACCATGCCTTATTATAGAACTTTAAACACTATTGATTAAATCGAAGCGGGGTTTTTCTAGTTTCAGCCCATATCTCATATTCCCCTCACCAAATCCGATCTAAGAATGTTTGTGAGCTATTTGGCGTTCTCTGTTTTTTAAGAAACATAAGAGTTTTATTTCCTACCGAATTGACCCACAGGGAACAATTGCCCACAGAACCTTTTTATTAGACCCCTCATAAACAGTGAGGGCTGTAGGGAAAGTAGTAAAGTTGGTCTTATTGTTTTAACATAATGTAACAAATGTATAGCTTGTGGGTTCGGGAGCCCATGCCAGAACAGCGCCTATCTGTGCAGCCCACGTACGCGCAGACGCACGTTACTGTCATCGCTGTTGGCATGACATAATCCCCGAGGGAACAGAATAGCACAGCCTGTTCCTGACATGTGTCAGAAGCTATTTTCTGACCATTAAATGGGAAAAAAAAAGAAGCTAGCGGAGATGTTCTAGGTTTGAGTCCAACCAAAGGGAATGGGGGCAATGGAAATGGAAGTCCCCGTGCCCACGGCCGCCAGGTGGGGAAGGCAGGAGAGCGGCGGGGCGGCGGTAGGAAAGCAGCAGTCTGCTACAGGGAGAGACCTGGGAGCCACGTCACGGAGGGGGAAAAAGGTGTTTTTCGAAGACAAAACATTGCTGTAAGGGCACACAGCATCTAGTCCGTTGAGGAGGAAATACTGTCCCCTAAAAGAGGGAACTTGATTAAATCAGAGGCAAATATGATTTCTACTCCCAATGTATCAAACTAGTAGCACACACCGGGGGTGGGGGTGCACAACGTGGGGCAGGAGGGGGCACAGCCCATCAGCAAGACCAATAAGCGATGACTAGCAAGAGAAAAACATTACCGAAGTCTATTACTAGCGCAGCAGAGAAGGGAAGGAGCTGGTCCATTACTCACTGGGGAGGGAAAGTAATCAACAGATGATGCTGAGACGTGTTAAATGCATTTGTGCCTCAAGCCTCGCTAAAAAGGAGAACTGCCAGGAGCCAGCTCGTTCCAAGGAAAATGAGCAGCAAAAGGACTTACATCCAGTCCAGAAAAAGAGACAACTGGTTCCCGAGATGACTTTATCCAGTTCTTTAGGTACTTTGGGATGACTACTTTCAGGTTCAGCTGCGCTGAAACCATGTCTACCTTACCTCACCTGTTTACGGCTTTTCTTCTCTCCTGGCCGGTATTTGGGGGAACAGCAGGAGCCGGGCCGTTTTAGGACTTTTGCACTGCATCCCTGTTACTGCCTCCCACCACTTGGCCTGAACTATTTGCTTCTACCCCTGGGCACTGAATAGTGGCCGTGTTTTCTTCCTGAAGGAGTTGTGTGACTGGCTCCAGATGAGGGTATAGAACATTTTGGTAGACAGATAAATCTTTCTTGAAACCAGAATTGCAAATAAATAAATAAACAATTATCGCTTGATAAATTGTATTCAATAAACCATGTCTCTTGACAGCCGTATTCCAGCAAGGGACAACTTTAAAGTGTGCCTTATAGGAAGTTTTCCTACCTGTGACCTTATCTTCAGTGCGGGTCCGAGTTTCAGCCCCATATTGTTCAGTAAGTGCTCTTCCGTCAGGAGGGGCAGGGTCTCACCGTCAATCGCCTGCTCTCGGAATACCTGGAAGGAACCAGAACGCAGGTCCAGGCTTAGAAATGCCAGTGACATACCCGATGCGCTCGTCTTGCTGCTGCACAGAAGGGCGCCGTAGGAAAGGCAGCCTCGAAGAGCCTCAGTGATGAAGTGGGCGCATAGTAATACACGAGAGGTATCTACAATCCTGTATCCACCGCTAGGAGCCAACGCGTAAAAGGAGATACACGGGAATGTCAATTAGGGCTGGCTGGGCCAGTTTAGATAAAGCAATACTTTTTTTTGGTTTGGGGTTTTTTTTACTTTTTTTATGTTGGGATGGGCCATGAAGTTTTTTTCTCTGGGGAACATCCCCAGGTTTAGTGACCACGACTGCTGACCTACTGCAACATCACGAGCAAGCCCAGCTGATAGCGTACGACAGCGGATTCGAGAAAGAAGAGTGCCATGCCCAGGAGCCCTATCCCAACTTCAAAAAGGGCAGAAGACATAGGAGAAAAGATAAGAATCTAAAATTTGGCAAATCCTAGGTCACTCACACTCGTGTGGATATTGGGAAAAAGTTGACCCAGTAGACTTCAAAAGTATTTGCAGTCTTCAGTGAGGCACATGCCATTGAAAAGGAGGAACGCGCTTGTTCATGCATTTCCTTCTCAAAGCTGCTAATTTCCAAAACAGTCTCCAGGCAAAATACATAAACAGATCTGTGGAGCACATTCTGCAGTTAGAGGGATTTATGTGCAACACTCAGTTTTGCACCTTTTTTTTTTTTTTTTTCTTTTTTCCCCTCCTTTGCCTGCCGTGTATTACAGCCATCCCTAGAACACGCCGGCAGCCTGGAGAATGCAGTCCGGCACGCAGTCCAGCAGTGAGTCCTGCTACCCAGAACTGGGATCGGGGAGGATGAGCCCTCCTCACCGGGCTGTTTTAGCACTAGGCCCTTTCTATTTCCCCAACGCTTCCAGCAACATGGACTAATAAATATCGCAGTGCCGCTGCACTGACTGAGGTGGCCAAGCGGTACCACTGAACGTGGCACCATCCGACTGAGTCACCCCCGTTGGCCTCTCAGCCGGTTTCCATTAACAGTCCAGCGACTCTCTAACCCCTCTCCCTGTCAGCTGAGCAAAGCAGAACCTGGGGATGTGCATACGTATAATCACAGAAATGACAGCAGGGCTAGCAGTTTTATAAAATGGCAGTTTCATATGAACACATTCTAATACACCCAACCACGCAAAACACGTTCTTAAGGACAGAAATAAAATACTTTGTTATGCCTCCATCTATTTCAAATGACAGGGTCATGCAAGAGTCTTCCACCTAACCTGCACTGTGTTATAAAGGTTAAAGTCTGGATACGTGGTCTTATTGCTCCATTCTTCATATATAGAGCCGGGCTATACCTGCACCAGTCTCCCTGGGGTGTTTATTCTGGACACAGCAGCTCAATACTTCAAAAGTAAACTGCCATCGTTCGGTAATTTAGCCAGCAGGTTCCCCTCGGTTCTGGGAGATGTCAGTCAGATGCCTGGTTTGGTTTTTTTTATGAAACCACACCTCCACTCCATAGCAATTTTTCACACCCCAGCTCATACTGGAGCTCGCCCAAACGACCTGCGTGTGGGGCCTGATCCCGCTGTCTCTCCACGCAGTGGCTGATGCATAGCGTTATTATTACTAAACACTGGCAAGGGAAGGGGGTTCAATTTATTTAATGGCTTCTTTTTCAGCAGCAGACCATAGCCCTGAGCCATCCTTTTGGAGAGTGGCAGCGGCTGTCAGAGCCACGGCGGCTGAGCTGTTGCAAGTGGGTTTTATTGCTGGACTCCACCAGCAAAGCTGCTCATGACTGCAGCGTGTGTTTCTGCTCTTTGACCTAGCAAAACTTACTATACCGATTTCTTTTCCTTCCTCTGAAGCCAGTGTGGCTGGGAGCCAAAAGCCTCCCTCCGCTCAGCGCTATAAACCCTCCACAAAGCGCCTTAACTTGAGAAAAGCATCCCCCTCGGGTGTCCCACAGGTCTTGATCCACGGCAGGGACAAAGCCGAATATTGTCGAGGGCTGAGATCAGGCATGGCAACTTTTGTTTTTGCTGAAGTTTTCTTGTTTGTCTGAAACATGTTTCTAAATGCACAGCGTACCACCAAACCCTCGCTGGGTTTTCCTGGCAGAAGCCTGCAGACCGGTGCCAGACCTCCCCGGCAGCTGCGGTTTTGGAGACGAGAACACAGACAGCTCTGCAGCTTAGAGCCGCGGAGCTGGGTCACCCTCGAACACTGGCATTTGCACATAGTAAAAAACCTGTTAAGCATGAAACCATAGTGCATAAAAACGCATCATCCCTTAAACCACGCACCCCCCCATAACGCAACGTAGCAAGGCCACGCCGGGAGGCTGTTTACAGCAGCTCCCATTATCGTAAAACATTTTGTTTGCAATGCACTGAGAAGATTGCTGAACCTTTGTCTCAGCGAGCTATTGATTTCTTCCCCACTGGTGGACCAGGAGCTGGCACGGAAGGTGTAAATGGATGATCCTTCCGCAAGGTGGTTGCATTAAAGATTTCTGCGCATTTCCTACTGGCCCCATTCAGAAGCTTTCAGGCCACTCTGCTCTTCATTCCCCAACGCAGCAATGCAGACGCACTGCAATGCCACCAGTGCAGGAGCACACTGTTTGGGGTGGGGGGGGTAACACAGAACGCGAGTAGCGGTGTATTTTGGGTTTAGAGCCTTTCGCTTGAGCTCTCTTCAGCACATACTGCAGCCCACACATGCACACTCCTGAGCCCACCACCCATCCCCGTATCATCCTCACTAAACCCAGCTCCTGAGCTCCCCTCTACACGCACAGACCTGCTGCTTCTCCCTCCCGTAAACACTCATCCATCCACCATCTTTTTTTCACCAGTGTCCTTTCCCTCCCTCTCTCCACCATCAGAGAGTGACCTCTTCTCTCTTCCACACACCCGGTCACCCTGATCCGCTCCCAAGCACAACCCAAATCTCTGTCATTCCTCTTGGGAAGCGTTACATGTACCCCATCTCCCTAACAAGCATTCACCTTCCTAAATACATGCACGCGCAGCTGTTTGCTCCAAAGCAGCACTGGTTTTATACGTGGTTTTAACAAAGCACATTGCGACGGGACGAACATCACGGTTAGGGGCAAGGCAGGACACGCTTTGGACTGAAAGCACATTATCCCATCAAGAAGGGGGAAGCGTGGGGCAACTCCAGGTTTCTGCTTCCCCGTCCCCTTTGGAGGGATGCAAAAGCATCCACCTTTCCCCCGGCACGCTACCAAACCAGCATCTCCTCAAGCGAATCCCTGCTGTCCTAACAGGCGGCCCCAGCAGAAGCAGGGGTGGGTGCTGAGCTTCACCCTGCTCCGAGCGGCTTGGGGGGAGGGCACAGGGCACGGGCTCCGGGAGAGGACATTTGCCCAACGCAACTAACGGGGAGAGACAGCAAGGGCCAAAGAGGAGGCAGATTTTTAGAAATCAGATTTCAGCCAGCCTGGATGCCAAAGCCCAGCTTCGCGCTCCTTAGCTGTCAGTCAGGGAAGCTCCTCTCTCGAAGCGGCGTGTGAGGAAGCTGAACTCCTGCTCTCCTTCCTCCCTTCGGAGACCTGTTCTCAGCCTAGGATGTCTCTCTGCTGAAAGGCCGGATTGTCCTGAACTTTGGCCCTTTGCCTCTCTATCTCTGCTACTTTCAGTCCCTCCCTGCTCAGCACACGGTACCCTCTCTACGCGGCGGTCCCAGACAGCTCAGGAATCTGTGCCTTTGCAATTGCTGCGTTTTCTCAATGGGGCATTTATAATGGACTCTAGCAGATGCGGAAGCCAAAAACACAGGGTTGTTTTTTGTATTGCACCTCACGACCTCACACTGAGCAGGCTTTACGAAGCCCCCAGTACTGATGGATGTTTCAACCCTGCTATAATGAGCTGAAAAAATCCCAGTCACCATCACTCCACAGCGTAAGCGTGGAGGCTACTCTGACCTCTCACCGCCCCGCTCTGCCCCCACAGCGCCATGGGTGCAGCAGGAGGACGCAGCACCTTCTGCCAGGCTGGGTGGTACCGCGGGCTGCCCACCCCCATCCAGGGACTACCTGAGAGCCCATCCCTCAGCACAGCTGCTCCGCACAAAGCCACCGCTGCGTTGAGCTCTGCCATAGAGCGCAGGGCGGCTTCTAAAAGCAGTGAGAGAGAAGTGACACTAAGAGCCACTAACCACGATCAACCCTGCAACTCAGATGCTCTCTCCTAACCTTGGCCCTGCTCCCATCCTCTCCCACTGGACTCCTCATGGCTATCCCTGTGCAAGGCCCATCACACCTCGCGGGGTGTTAGCTGGCAGCAAGCAGCTATTTAGCAATCCACTAGAAGAAAAAAAAAAAAAAGAAAAGCTTTAAGCCCTGCAGGGCTCTGAGCTGTACCTTCTCCTAGGAGGGACAGGGCAAGTAAAATAGGCACAGATGGGAGAGAGGACGTTCCTCCCGTGATGGTCTTGGGGCTGTTAAGAGATTTACCTGAGTGTACTCGGTGCAGCCAGACAAGTTGGACACAAAGCTGCATACATCCTCCACCGTCCATTTGCTGATGTCTTCCAGCGCAGGGCTTTCCTCGCCATCCAGAAAGAGACCTCCCATGGTGCCTGGATTGTTTGGAGTTGGGGGGGGTAGGAGGGAGGGGAGGAGAAAGAAACATAAATCATTAAAATCCCACACGGACAACAACTAGCCTGCAATCTGAATATTTTTCTCTAGCCACACATTCATCTTTAATGACCTGTCAATTAAAGCACTGGGCAGGGTCAATTCATAGGCCTCTTCCTCCTGGAGGTCTCCAGCTTAGAAAGGGGGGCAGGGGAAAGGAAAAAATCCAAGCTAATGCATTTCATGTGTTTAATGTTCTTCAGCTGCGGGGAAGAAACGGGGGGAGGGGAGAGAAAAGAAAAAAAACCCTGAAGGAGTGTTTCTCCACACGCACCGCAAAGCGGAAAACTCTGACTGCCCTGTGGGTTTCTTTCCCCCAGCCCTTCTCCTGGCTACGTGCTCCGAATGATAACAGGCCCCGGCACCTCTCCCTGGTGGCCCGCTGCCTTGCCGGAGCGTGAATCACTGGAGAACGTCTTGCTCTTTTCAAAGTGTTCATTTTCAATCCACCCCAGCCTGAAATATCCATCGCATCGGTCTGCCCCAGCACAGCAGAATACACCGCCCGCCGTCCACTCCACCGCAGGAGCCGGGCACCTCTCCCGGCCCGGCATCTGACGGGTGACGGGATGACCCCTGCCAGCCCCCGCGACACTCCGAAGACATCACAGCTCAGTTCAAGCCGATATGTCAATTCTCCGCAACGCAACAGCGGTTCAGGTCCCAGCCCTGTCAGCAGAGACGAAGGTGATGGGTTCCAAAAGGGTGGGAGAGAGCCCCCCCCCCCCCGCCGCTCTGCGTCACCAGTGCCTGACAGCACGGGACGTGCACGCGGGGAGAAAACCAGACTGGAGCCGAGAGAGGAGCTGGAGGAGAGGCACAGAGAATAAGAAATGGCGAGAGAGACGCCAGCCAGGTAACTCCTATCTACTGCAGTGTGTAAAAGGAAAAGTGCAGAAACAAGTAATGAAGAAACCTGGCTCCAGAAAACATCACTTTGGGGGGAGAAAAAAAAAAAAAAGGCATTATTAACCTGTGGAACTCACTGCTGCATGATATCATTTAGACCAAGATCAAAAGGACATTTCTAGGGATGTTTATAGTGGGTAGAGAAAGACTTTATGAGGGGTATAAACTGTTACGCTTCAGGGCACAAAGCAACAAATTACCAGAAAAAATATTTCTCCCAGGGGTCTATCATGACAAAATTATCTGTTCTGTAGGCTTAAGGTTTTTCCCCGAGGCATTTGATCGGCACCATGGATGTAACCCCTCGCTGCGACTCCTTCGCTCCCGTCCACAGCGGGTCGGAGAGCACTTCTGCAAGTAATGACACGGTAAAGCGGGACGCGACACAGTCGCGGTGGGAGCGTAAGCCCAGAGGAGGAGCAGTGGCCGATTCCCTGCGGGAACGCCCCAGGTCAGAGGCAAGCGGCGCAGAAAGAGCGAACAGCCGAGCCACACGCCGTCTCCCCTGGCTAGTTGGCAAAGCCACCGGCACCGTCCAAGGCAACAGGAAAAGCACAGGATGTACAGAGGAAGTTATCATGCCAATGAGATGCTTTTAAAACAACAGCAGTCTGCACAAGCGGCAGTCAGACGCTACGTAATCATTTCCGCTACATTTCCGCTCCCAACTTCCTACTTCCCTTCCCAGCCTCACCCTCCGCACTGTTCCTGCAGCTCCGCCACCACTGGGGGAAGGAGCCAGCGGTGCCCGTCGGCAGCCCACACCCTGCTGGGCACTCCACGTGCAGTGACACGGGGACCACGCGGCGACTGGGGAGGGACAGCCATTGCTCACAAACGCCCCCAGCAGCGTCCGCGTCTCTCCTTACACACACGGGCCAACGCAAACAGCCGAGTGCCAACTCCAGCGCTGGAGCCATGGGGAGAAACAGGAGCCCTCCAAGTCCTGCTGCCTCTGCCAGCTCTACCTGTCCCTGCAGAGCAGGGATGAGGCTGTCCCTCTCTCTCCCCATGCCTCGGGGGCTCGGGCACGTCTTTGCAGGCCGCCCTGCCAGCGCTGCGTACCAGCCCGGGACCCTCAGGGCACTCGCTGTGGGCCACAACCAGACCCTTCACCTGGTCTAGTGGAAAGCGTCCCTGCCCAGGGCAGGGGGGTTGGAACTTGATGATCTCTAAGGTCCCTTCCAACCCAAACCATTCTATGATTCACACCCCCTTCACATCCTGAGTCTCTACCTTCTGGCAGACCTTCATCTTTCCTTCTGGCAGTCCCAGCCTTGCTCTTGCTCTGCTTGCTGCTCCCCGGAGAGCTCTGCCCGGCCGTGCCGTGCCCAGCACGGAGACCCTCGCCACCCTGTGCCCCGCTGGGGGCCGGGCAGCTCCTCGCTCTCTTCACATCCCTTCTTCTTCCAGCTGGAAAAAGCTTCAAATACTTTTGTGTGTCTGATAACAGCTGCAGAGAAAACGACCGGCTTTGCAGCGAGCTAGTCGCCCGTCGGCGCGGGAGGGGGAGGCAGAGGCCGTTGCCAAAGGGCCAGCGAGCGCTTTCCTTCCCCTCGCCACCCCCAGACAGACAGATGGACAAGAGCCCTCATTCTCATTCCTATCGCATTCCATTTTCCAGGAGACAAACTCACAGCTGCTTACGTTAAAATTCACAAAACACTCAAATGGGCTGAGGGCTTTTTTTCCTTTTTTTTTTTGCTGTTTCGGGGGAGGGGTTTTCTTTCTTAGGGTGGGGGGTAATTCTCTTTCTCCTTTTTGGAAGAGCGGCTGCAGCTTGGTAAATAGAGGAAGTAAAATTGAACTCAATTATTCCAGGCACAGTCAATGCTCGGGCGAGACACCTCCATCTGCAGCCAGAGCGAGCGTCTCGGAGGGGATCTGACTGTAACAGCCAACTGCTTTAAAATTAGGTACTTCCTTATTCCAAAAGCCAGCCAAGGATTGAATTGCAGCATCCCAGTGCTCGGGAATGAATCCTCCAGTCACCAGCCAGCCAGACCCATCCTCAGGGTTTAACCTCAGCCCTGCACGGAGAGGCTGGTGAGCCCCCCACCAGTCGCACACCTCGCCAGGTCCCCACCAGCGCGGGCAGAGATTTTTGCCCAGATGCTGCGCTCACAGCTGGCAGGGATGAGGGGAGAGGTGTAAGGCTTCCCTCCGGTCCCTCTCCTGCGCTGGAATCGCACGGAACGCGGGATCGTTTGCAGGGTTACTGACATCGCCGGCTGAGCTGGGCTAGCGACCGCTTCTCCTACGGAAGCCTGTCTCCTCTGGGGTTTTCTTCCCTTTGTCTCTTCGTGCCCCCAGAAGAAAGGAAGGGAGAGGTCAAGACGCGCACAGACGCGCACACAGCGAGCCTGCTGTGTCCAAGAGCGAGGGCAAGGCAGCCCCGCTGTACGGGAACAAGAAATATTTTCCACATACCCACACACAGAGAAATATAATACGGCCAAAATATTTATCTCGGAGAGTTTGTTTTCCCTTCCCATTTATACCAGGGAAAGAGGGACTGACTGGTGGAAATATTCTTGGGAGGGGGAAGGTAAATACCAATACTTTGGGTTCTGGCCTGTTAGCAATTTCTGTGCCACAGAACGTAAAAGCCAGAGGGTAGAAACCTACTTCCACTGAAGTTAGTGGCAAAACACCCCTGTTCCCTGCAGAAAAGCCCAAAATCTCATGGTGAGCGCAGAAGAGCTCAGCCCTAGTAGCTCCAAAGACTCAGCCCCCATTCTGTGTACTCAGCACCCCTGAAGTGGGGGCTGTAGAGCCTGGTGTTCAGGTGTCCCCCCTGTCCTTTTGCTCCCACCTCAGCTCTGTCACCGGACTGAAGTCAGCAGATGCAGGAATGACCCCAGGAAGGACTTGTGCAGGAGGACACAGTAGCTGTAGCTCTCTGGCCTCGGTGCGTATCTCATTTGCAACGAGTACAGGACCAGCCCTCAGCACACTGCATCCAGCCACTGGCCCCTTCTCATTTTAAGGAGCCTAGAGCAGAAGGGCTCCTGTCCCTCCTCGGGAAGGGACCGCGCCGTCTGCTCCATCTCTGCGCATGGCTGCACCCACTCACCACTGCTCTGGCAGTTTGGAGAATGATAACAAATAGGTGCCAAGTGGCTAGAAGGGACGCACCTTCTATTATAATAATGACATGTCACTGGATCCTGCTGGACTGCGAGGATGCATAAAGGGCAGCATCTATTCCCTGCCAGGCCTCCTCTGTCTTGCTCTATGATAAATGAGGGTCCGAGAGACTGGTAATGGATTACAGAGCATTTCACCAGATGGGGCCCAGCGTGAAGGGACTGAAAAGAATCCATCGTCCCAGGTCAGTGTCGTGTAGACAGGTGTCCACGTAAAAGCCCTCGCCACCCATGCCGCAATCCATTTATAATCTTCCTCCCTCCTCCTGATATCCAGCTGCTTCAGCAGAGAAGCCGAAGGCTGAACGGGTCAGGGAGAGCAAACCCCCTCTGGCCATCCCAGTGAGGGAAACCTCTGCTGCAAATCCAGCGGCCGGGCGGCAACGGGGCTGTCTCTGCTGCACGGAGACGTGCGAGGTGGTGTTCCTGGCACCACAGGAGCCAATTCAGGTGCCGACTGCGAGACCAGCGCACAAAGCAAACCCACTTGGAAGTCAGCCCCTCTATGGGTTTAATCAGTTTTGCTACCACTCTCTAACCCCTCTCCCCTTCCTCCCGGTGCAGACACCCCCTCCTTCCCGCACACCGGAGAGGGCTCGGGTCACGCAGCGGCACTGGAAGGCTTGCGTTAATTGCTCTCCAGACTACAGATCGATAGAAGGATTTTAGCCTCCTGCACACTCCATCCTTCACCTTTTCCAAAGGACGGGGCTGGAGGAGGGGAGCAAGGCTGCTGAAACCTTGACGAGATGAGGTCATCGAGCAGCCGCCAGATCCCCAGAAGGCAGCTCAGGGAATCGACCCAGCTCTGGCTGCCTCATCGATATTCTTCTTCCCAGTAGGGACAAAAAACAGCTCTCTACCTCCGAAGCTGGAGCCTCCCCTTGCTGGAAGGCCAGCGGAGCCGCCTGAAACTCGGTGGTCATTTTCTGCCAGCCACCTCCCTCCTCTCCTCCCTCCAGCTCTCCATTTGGGCCTGCCACCTTACCTGCCTTGTTTAGGTGGTTACTTTATAATACCAGCCTCCAGCATACTGCACAACATCCTGACCATCCCAGCCAGAAGAGCAGTCCTTGTGCAAAAAAAGAAACTATCTGGCACCGGAGGAGAGGTGGGAGCAGTTCTGTCTGTCTGTCTTGAGGTGGTTCGTGTTCCCCAAGGGCGAAAAATAACACATTCTTCATTGACACACGTTACCCCAGCACAGCCCATGATCCCCGCAGCAGTTGGATCAATATAGCCCTCAATATTTCGGCTGCTGAACTCCCAGCTCTCCTATCGACCCGCCGTGCTGCACCAAACAAGATGCCCTGTCTTCCCAAGCCTGTTTCAGGTGAGAGCTTTTGCTATGGAGTTGTACGGTGCCCGGCACAACAGGGTCTAAACTCAGCGCTGCCGTCCCGCAAACCGGCAGCATTAACAGCCACGACAACACGTGAAGCTAGCCAAAAGCAAAAGAGCCCTCAGGAAAAGACCTACAGCTCTGGAACAGGCTCCACAAATCAGAAGTGCCTGGAAATCGGGCAGTGAAACACAGCCCTGATCTTTGCCGAGGCCTCGAGACACGACTGTGATATAAATTCGAAGTGATAATAATAAATGGCCTATTACAGTAACTCGCGCATTGCTGGGGGAGGGAGGAAACCCATCTACAATCCAGGCCTCCCTGCAGAGCCTCACACAAGCGATGAGCACCACAGAGCCGCGCGTTTCCCTTTTTAATGGCCGGGAGAAAAAGGCTCTTGCGAGGAAGCCTCAGCAGCCCAAGGCAGCAGGAATATTTATCATGTTGGCCACCTGCCTGTCATAGAAAAATCGCTTCCTCCTTCCTGGTTGGGAGGCAGCTCTAATGAGCGATGGGCAGCCACGTTCGCAACCGCGGCGGCTCTTTGCATAGAAAACAGGCAGCCTCGGCGACCCACATGCCGTGCCCCCCCTTCCTCCCTCCTCCATGTGGCAGGAGGTCCTACCTCCTGCTAATTGCTCAGCCAAGTAATTAGCTGAGGCAGATTTTGGCTCTCGGCTAGGCTAGCGGGGCTGCCACCCTGCTCTGCCCACAGGAGACCCCTGGGCAGACCAGCTATCGGGGTCTGAAACCCCAGTTTGCACCACCTGTACTCACCGCTCCCGCCTGGTTCCAGCTGTGTCTGCCTTTGCTGCTCATCTCCATAGCCCAAGGGACCGCGCCGCTGGGGACCAGAGAGCTGGCAACGACCTCCCTGCCTGCCTGTCCCATCCAACAGGCACCAATCCAGCCCTACCAGTGCCTCTTAGACCGAGAAATACACCACAGGCAGGGGAAAGAGCCCATCTACCCCTGCCCTGGAAAAAGGGCACAGCAGTGGTAACTCTGACAGCCCCGAGGGCATGGGGCAGCCAAGATGTCTAAGTCACCGCTAGGGAACTCTTTTGACACCCCATCACAAAGATGCTGTCTCACGCGCTACCCAGGAAATGTCCCAGATATGGCACTCAGTGGGGAGGAAAATGCTGCAGCCTTAATCCTTCCTTTCCTTCTCAAGCCACGGCAACGCACAGAGGGAGACCCGAGCACGCGGGACCCAGGCAGCCACCCCCCAGCCCCGCACACCCCCAGCGCCATCTGCACCTCTCCCTGCAGAACGGCCTCCCCCTCGCCCGCAGCCCGCGGCCGCTGCCCACGCAGGGCAGGTCACCCCGGGAAGCTCTCCTTCTGCTCCTTTGTCCTGCTGCATCTGGGTGTTTCTCTCCAACCTGGCCCCTCCAAACCCCACTGCTTTGAAACCTTATAAGCGCAGCCCAACACTCTTTACAGCCTTTCAGGCCACCCCTCCAGGTACAATACTTCTGGCCCTTCACTTTGCAGACCAGCACCTTGCAGCCATTAATAATTTTTGTTGCCTCTCCCTGAAGCCCCCTATAGTTTACTGGCGTCTGTCCTGAAACACACGAAGGCCCGAGCAATTGCAAGATCCATCACACTGCCATCTCCCTTCTCGTGTGCTTGGGACTCACTTTGTCCCTGCTGGCCCTCTTTATGACCTTTGATTTGCTTCATTGCAAATGAAGTCCTTTATACTCATTAAAAGAAGGTGCTTGGTTCCCTGCACAGAAAAAAAAGCAGTACAACCACACTGCAGAAGAGGAAGGGGGAAGAGTCCCACTTTTAGCACTCTGCAAAACACGTTGCTGCTCCAACCAGTACCTCAGCGCCAGGCCCCCACGCGCTCACCTGCATGGAAGTACGGGCTCATCGTGTAAGGGAATCCGAAGGGCAGCGGCTGAGGTGGTGGGATGGAGGCTGGCGGGAGATATTTCACCTCGTTTTTGTTGATGCCCGGGCCAAGCAAATGGCTGGGGGACTCGGCGCTCGAGGAGCTGCAGGGGGCATTTTGGCCAGCAGCCGCTTCACCCAGCTCCTTGGCCCCTTCGCAGACTTTCCCCGTCTCCTTGCACTCCTTAAGCTCGGCGGCCGAGCTGCTGCTCTCGGCCTTCAGGCTCTCCGGCTTCTCATCGCTCACATCCGCGTCGCTCTCAGAGTCCTTCATCTCCTCATCGTTACAGTCTGGCGCCCCGTCCCGCGCCCGGGGCTCCGCCAGCTCCTTGGCCTCGCTCAGCCCCTGCGGCTCAGCGCGGTGGTGCGCCGATTTCCGACTGCCCCGCCGGGGCTGCTCCTTGGGCGGCGTGGCACTGCTGGGGACGCTGGGGTTGAGGGAGAGCAGGGGAGTGTTGTTGTGCCGCAGCACCAGCATGGCGTTCCTCCGGGAGAGCTCCTCCCGCAGCGGGTGGCCCTCGGGGATGTCGTGCACGTTGCGCAGGGCCGGGTGGTCTGGGGGCAAGCCGGGATGCAGGCTCAGCGGGTCACCAGCCAGTAGCCTTTGCCTGTGGAGATTCTCCAGCTCCTTCTGGCGGATGATCTCGGCCGACATCTCCAACCTAAATTGGGAGAGGCAGAGAGGGAACGTTGAGGTGGGTGCTCTGCGAGTAACTTGCTACCCCCCCGCCCCAGCCACGCTGAACAGATCATCAGGATGATCATCACCACAGCTTGCAGGATCAAGGTGTCACCTCCACACCCCCACACGGATTCCATCGGTCTCACCCGGACACCGCTCTGTCGCCTGTGCACAGCTCATCCAACACAGCACCCCCCATTAGCCTGCTGCCAGGAAAGGGAAGGGAAAACCCAACCCCAGCGCAGGCAGGTGAGCCCTCTGCACTCTCTACCTTGCCAGGTTTTGCTTTCGTAGCATCTCTTGCTGCCGTGCAAACATCTCTGCTTGTGCCGGCTGGAGGAACCCGTAACCTGGGGACAGGGAGAACAATAATATGGGGTTATTAATCTCAGCATTGAGTCTTTGTTCACACAGGGCCGGCTCCCCAGAGGGCTAACTGAGCAGGAAAGGGCAACTGAGAGCTGCCTTGCTGTTCTAGAGCCCATCTACTCCCTCACTCCCAAGGCAGTGCAGCCTGCTGCCGAAATATGGGGCCAGGGAGGCTGGTGGGGATTAGAAGAGAGAGCAGCCAAGGCGACCTGCTCCTATCACTGCAAAACAAGGGTGAAGTCAGCACAACAGCAACAGGGAAACGCAGAAAATGTGTCTGGGCTGTTTGGCTAAAGGACAGTTTGTCACAGCCTGCACCTTCCCGCTGACCGCAAGCATTTCTCATGCACTCACCTGGCGTCTGGCACAGAGCCGAAGGCACCCCGAGGAAAGGAGGTCTCAAGTGGGGGCCCAGGGCAATATGGGGCGCGTTCTGGGGTGAAAGCAGAGGCGGCGGGTGGGATATCTCCCTGCAGAAATCAGAAAATAAATTCATGTTGAAAACTCGGAGGCTCCATCCACAGCACCCAGAGGGCCCTGGCTCGGGAAGAACATCCTCTCTGCAGACAACCTGCGTTCTGTACCAGCGGCTGTTCTGAGACAGAAAGATTCACCCATACGCAAAACTTTTAAAAGGGAGAGGAAAAAAGAAAAGAAGCAGAACCAGAAGGGGAAGAAAGCAGCCAGGACTCCACAGGTCCCACGTACTTCCCAGTTTGATATGTTTGCTTCTGCAGCCTTTCAGCTGGGCTGTTCAAAGGGTTGTTGGCTGCCCAGGGCTAGCAAAGGCAAGGCTGAAGATGCGTCTGCCTGTCCCCTTCGCAAGCTTGGGTCTCTGTTTCAACTACCTTACAACTGAAAAGGCATTCTATATTTTGGGAGCTGGAGAGTGGGTCTGGGAAGATCTGAGGGCATCACTGGCATGCCTTGCAAAAACCTCCGTCCTAGCTGGGACAAGAGGTGATCTTTAATTGTGGACAGAAAAGCTGTAAGTGAGGCAGAGAAAAGACACAGACAGGAGAGATGGGGAGAGGGACGTGAGCAGAAGTGTCACAGGGTCAGTGGAAGGGAGTTCCACTGGCGAAGGGGTGGGTGATGCTGGCCAGAATGGGTAGAGCAGACGTAAGGTGACAAGTAAGCTGGAAGAGGCAGGTTTGAGGGGTGGAGAAAGAGGACAATGCCTGGAAGCAAGGCAGGTAGCGCTTGCTTTCTTTGGGGGGGTGGGTGGGGTGGGGATGGGATGGGAAGAAAAAAAAAAGGCAGGAAGGGAATAAGAGCCAAGGTCTCTTCCATTAGTCAAATCCGCCCTGGGAGCCTGCAAGCAAATCTCTGCTTTCCGGCTACACGTCTCTTAATTCCTTTTGATGGCCACTTACAACATTATTACCTTCACCAGGGCATCTAGAGGCAAAGCCAAGTGCTGTGCCGTTCATTTTCATTTTACAGTATCTCCCTATAAAATCTGCTTCAGGAGAGACTGGAGGGCAAGAGAAAGGGAGCAAGAAGGTGCACGTGACTTTGCAACAAACAGACCGTACGCACAACCCCTTTCAGTGGGGGGATGACGTGCGAGTGGGGGATAACGTGAGAACCCCATCCATCCACGCCCCCATCCCACACCACTGGGGATGGATTACCGCCATGGTTCACGAAAAGCCAGACAAGGACTCTTTGGGGATGAGGCGGGCAAGGAAAGGATTCCTGTCCTTTCCCTAGATTTTCCCGGGGTGGTTTTACCCTCATTCTATGCAACAGCCACTGCAAAACACCGCCACGCGCTGATCCACAGCACAGAACGGGATGAGATTCCCCTTCAAAATTCCTCCTTCTCCCTACCCCTTGCCCATCTGCCTGTCTCTGCCTCCCCCCTCCCCGTCTGTCTCTGCTCCCCTTCTCCCCTTCCCCTGGCTGTCTCCGTCTCTCCTTTCCTCCTCCTTCCTCCCCTAGCTCTCCTCTAAACTAATTGCACAGCTCGCTGTGTCTGGAGGAGAGCCACAGATCGATCCGTCGCTGTTGAAATGTTAATGCTAATCGTATAACCGCTCCGCCAGCACCTCGCACTTCAGTGGCAGCTCCAATTAATCTCAGGTAACGCAGCGCGCGACCTTCGGCTCAGAGCCGGGGCAGCAGCCAAGCGATGCTCATGTAATTACACCATGAAGTGTGTAATCACCTGCCCTAATCCCCGAGGCCTCACAATTAGCCGAGGCCTCGGTCGCTGGGCTGCCAAGTGCTTTGCCACCCCGGACAGCCTGCAGATGAATAACGGACAATTAAAGCGGCATGACGGGGGCTAGGAGGTGTCCGTTCGATCGTAATTAGCTGTAATCATGGGGAGACGAGCCTGGCAGACGTGCTGTTCGTTTTATAAGAAGCAATTTAGGAAATCAAGTCGCTTTTAACCATTCCATGGCCAGGCACGCAGTGGCCATGCCCTCCCTGTCTTTTATAAACGCAGAAAAGGGGATCCTGTACCGGAGATAACAACGCACAGAAGCCGCAGGTGCAGGCTGCACGCAGAGAGCTCAGAAGGAAATGCTAAAAACAAAGAGAGCTTCTAGATTTTAGCCAAGACGAGACAATCTGTGCCCAGGAAGCGTACTGTTTGACGGGGATTGGAACTGGGCACTGGAAAAGAAAAGGTTCTCCCTTTGGTGGCAGCCCAATGTTAATCAGAGGCTATTTTTATACTCTAATGTTGCACTACGGGGCCTAACTTTGATCCCTAAGGAATTCACATCTGCTCGAGACCCTGAAGTTCATTCCCTCCGTCCTCTCATCAGAGCTGTGCAGCTTCCCTGCCTTTCGGGGCCAGGGATCAGCTCACCCTTTGGACTGGCCGGGGAGTGGTGGGAAGGGGGGATGAGCTGGGGAAAGGGGGGGATGAGCTGGGGAAGGGGCTGATGGCAGGATGAAGGAATTGCTGCGGGACCTGATCACGCTGCCACACACACGGCCGAGCACAGCAGCCTGCGGTGGCTTGGAAGGGGCTGTAAGAAATGCATCAGGAATGACTTCGCATGCGAGAGGTCAGTCGCTGCTTATGTTACACACACAACACATGCTGAGGATGAGCCCAAAGGTTTAGAAAATTCAGGGAGACACATTTACACACGCTGTCATCATGTCTGCCTGACGCAGCAGACCACACAGAGACCCCCAGAGTTGTTCTCTCAGCAGCACTGGAGCTCTCCACCAAACGTGTGGAAGGCAAAGCTGTTGGGTGGAGCCAGACAAACAGGACCAGCCAAGGGTCCCGCGACTGGCACCCCTGGAGTTTGTGGCCTGAAGTCAGAGTCACTGCACCTCTCCTGCCATCCCCCTAACGCTCAGCATCAGTCCCCAGCAGTAGATAACTTAAGAAGAAAGCATGCAGGCTTATAAATATTCAGGGGATAAGGGACTCTCCTCCCTGCAGGTAGACTGCTACTCCCTCGCTGATGCTGCAGAGCATGAGGAGCGGTGCTTCACACCACCACGAAGGACAGACGCTTTCTGCCACCCCACAAACCCAGCCTCCTGGCCGTCCAGGCGCCGAACCTGTTGGAGCCTGCCACTGCTCCCTTCCAGCCCATCTGCCTGGTCCTTGGCATGGAAACCTGGCACAGGAGGGAGGGAGTACGACCAGTTCGCATCCTGGCGCAGAGCTGGGAAGCCCTCCCAGGCTGCCTGGGACAGATACGGCCAATTGCTTCCAAGCAAGCTTGGAAATGAACTGGCAACCCCAGAGTAAAAAGCCCCAGAGACCTTAACAAAGGCTACTGTGCTTTTAGACAGACGTGCACCAAAACACAAACCCTTGCATCTTTTCTCAGGTACATATCAGCCTTCAACCCCCCATTAATTTCCTTCCTCCTCTTCCTCCACCTCTCAGAGCAAGGGCTGAATTACAGTCCCATACTCTGACAATGTGAATTTAGCCCTTGGCAATTACATCTGATAAGCCTTGTCCTTACCTTGCAGAGAGCAATTCTGTGTTACTGCATATTCCTCCGCCTACCCCCCTTTTTTTTCCCCCCCTAACATGCCAGCTGGAGGCTTGTGAGCAGGGTATTAGGGGATTTGCACTGCATGCTGCTAAATTTGATATGTCCTTTAACAGGAGACAAATGGTTCACAAGGCTTAAAAAGTATCGACTTTTCTTTAACAATAAGCACTAATGGCCTTCAAATAATCAATATTTAAAGTCATTATGGGGTTACACATTATACTGTTAAAACCAAGCCTTTCACTTTAACCCCATCATATCCTCCCAAGCCCAGAGCAGCGCTCCCCCCCGACTCACTCCAAGCTCAAAAGGAAGGCTCGGAGCACAGGCTGTGACTGGAGATGTGAGAGGGTCAGGAAATGCAGATTGAAACCGGCAAGGCATGGAAATAAATTTAGAACGGATGGGAGAAGGGAAAAAAAAAGAATGCATGAAAGCTCTGCTTTCTTCTGCTTTGCATTTGATAGGAAGAGACACTTTAAACCTGAGGTAATAGGCAAGCAGCACACAGCTCCTTGCTGGTTCGCCATCCGCAGACGCTGTCTGTGCCAGGAAGGGAAAATAAATAAAACGAAAGGGCTTTCTAAAAATGGTGTTTGGGATTTCCAGGCAGAAGGAGACACGTACTGGCACTGCCCTTCTAGGGCAGCAACCAGGCCTGGACACAGAGAGGGTCTGGTTTATGGCTGCCAGGGGAAATCGTTTTCTCAAAATCCAAACTGGTGCTAAAACCAAATTAGTTAAATTGGGTCAAGCTCTCTGGCCTTTGCTCTGCGTAACGTTCAGCCAGATGGGATCTGGTGAGGAACTCTCCCAGTGCGAAAAATTGGAGAATGAGGGATACTGCATTCAGAGCAGAGAGTGGGATGCGAGGCTGGGGAAGGTAAGAGTAGGAGAGAGAACATGTCCAGAGAGGACAGGAGAATGTGCCCAAGGAGCCCAGGAGTGAAAAGGAAAGCCTCCACGATGCAGGGGGGAGGAAATAGGTGGTAAAAGAAAAAATGGTAGCAACAGCAGATGGAAAGAACCCAATCCAAAAATCCTTGCTGTGTATTTCAGGCACATCTTTGCACAAAGGCCTCTGGCTGATGCACAATGTTTGTCAGCTCTCTGCAACGGAAGGGCAACGCGTGCATCTTTGAGACCGCGGCTCCCACCCCCAGAACACTCTGGCCAAAGGGCTCGGCTTCCCAGGACCGCAGCAGATCAGGATGCTGACGGCATCTCACACAGGCACTATTTCTTGCTCCTTGGCACTCCTCCTGCCTTCACCCCATAATTGTCTACGGTCCTGGAAGATGAATTGTGTCCCTAATGCTTCTTATAGACAGTACCAGACAGTTGAATGCTATTACCAAAGTATCTGCCTCAACACTTGCCTTTTCCCTGACTATAATCTGCCTTGTACCCCTCCTGCGAGAGGGGCAGGATCTCACACACAGACCCCATGCCATATACAGTACGCACGTGAAAAAGCTCCTAGCAACTCTAACACCAAACTGATGCATCATATTAAGGCCACCGCACCGATCACACTGTTAGGCAGCTCATCCAGCCTAGTCTGAGCACCTGCGCAATGCCTTCCATTGGCAGGGTATAAAAGTTTCTCCCTAAAGCGGGGTGAAGGCAAGCGTTCCCTGGGCGTCACGCACACTAGCCCGCTCTGTGAGAAGCGGTCTGCTCAGTTCAAAGTCCAGAGTACAGTAAGGAGCAAGTTCTGCAGCACGTACCAGGAGATGAGCACCTTGGGTAAGAACACGCCAGGCTAAACGACCGCAGCAAAACCAAGCGCATCGCCAAGAGATTTTGGAGACAGGATCCAAGGAGTAGGATCCAAGCAGCTCTGCATCTCAGCAGGGCACAGCCACCTGCCGGTTTTGCAGGAGACACAGCAGTTTGGAGATGGGAAGTACTCCAGGCTGGAGTAGTTACAATGACACCTTTTAGTTGTATACCCTTTCCTCTTCCAAGTCTTTTTATAACACTGAACTCAATAATCTTTTCAAACAACTCGCCAGGTCCTGACACGCTATAATCCAAACCTGAATCAATCTAGAGAAGGATCTGGGAAACCAAAACCATGAAACCAAATGGATTCTCAAGCCTGCAGCTTGAGTTTACTTTTGGCAAGACATCCCAGTTTTACTAACCCTTTTCGACAGATGAGGAAGCTGGAGCAAAGAGATGACGGGACCACCTCTCTGCTAAAAGGACCTTGGAACCTGGTCCAAGAAAATCCATATTCGGTGTGTCTGTGTGCACACATGTGTGTATCATCCCCTTCAGAGCCAGTACCCACCCGCCTGCCTTGTGCTTAGTGTCACTAAACCTACCAGCCTGTTTCTGACCAGCAAGGATGGACGACACATGTCTGGACATACCTGTCTTCCCAAGCGTTCCCTAGCTCAGGCTCATCACCCCCCTCTTCACACCTGGAAACTGGAAAACTGTATACATAGTTCCCACTACCAGGCAAAGATCTCCACGTTCCTGTCTTTGCAAAAATAGCAGCACTGCCCCGATAAATAAAACCGGGTCACCAGTACGGGTTTTTTCCCCCCCTTGCTTTCCCAGACATAATGGCTGGAGTCTGGAGCAGCTAATTATTCTTGCCCACAAAGCTGCTGCACTCGAGAGCTGACCTGATCCCCACAGATCTCCCGAAAGGAAGCTGAAATGGAATTTTAACACCATGCCAAACAGTTCACATCCCCCTGCATCATGCGTTATTACTTCTGCTCCTGGGAAAGGAGATGCTGTAAATCTACCTACAGTTTGCCTACGTACGTGAGCCAGCTTCCTCCATCGCCTTCTCCTCTGTCAGTGCCTACCTGAACCTTTTAAAATTTCTATACCTTCATAATAAAGGTGCACAGAGGCTGCTTTGATTTACCCTGTTGACAAAGACCATGGCAGCCAAGTACAAAACCCAAGGCTAACAGCAACAGGGAGAATGGAAGGGAGAAATTAACCCACACAGTGCTTTACTGCTTCACAATACGTGGCCACAGCTCCTCCTGGCATACCTAAGAACACCCGCGGTGTTTTGGCAAAACAGCAAGAAACAGTTTGCACGTGACAGCTCCAACCAGGGCATTTCTGAGAGGGAGTACAGTGACAAACGCTGACCCTTAGTGACACTCAGGTGGCTGCGGACCTCTGGGGAGAAATAACGATCATGTGAACTAACATCAAGCAGACTTACCAAGTCATGACTATGGGGCATAGCTGTAGCTTCCCGTTTCCCAGCAGGACTTCCTAACGCTGCTACCTGGGGATTATCACACCGGAGAGCCTGGCCAAGGAGGCAGCCCAAGCAGGGCCTTCTCACACCTCCTTGTGGGAGCAGATAGCTGCAGAAAAAACAGGCAGCCTGGTCTGCCTTGCCTTGGCATGGCACTAGAAGGAAGCATGGGTCATGCCCAGCCCCAGCCAGGCCCACCATGGTGACGTTCCAGATGGTTTGTCTCAAAGCTCCTTGGAGAACTGCTCTTGCCCAGGCATTTAAGCAGGTACAGGTCAGGTCTGAGGCGGGAGCAGTGTGGGAAAACAAAACCAGGGCTGGTAACGTGCTATGAGCCTTGCTTCAGTCTGCAAACTTCGGCAGAAATGAGACTACAGACCACACAGCACAGAGAAAAAGAGTTTCTTTGTTTCGTTCCCACCAAACACAGCCACAGGCTGGTCTTGCTTATGGGCAAACAACTACCCCTTTACAAGTGGGTGCAAATATCCTTGCTCCACGCAAGATGCCATGTTATACTGCTCTTTGAACTGAGGTGCTCAAAGTCCTTCCCAAACATTGAGTACACCCTGCTTTCAAAATGAGAACCACTGTCACCGTGCAGTAAGAGAAACTGAAACAGAGTGACTCCTGCAAACTTCATCCAAGGTCCCACAGATATTTCTCTCAATGTCAAAGGCAGGTTGTGTTCCTTTCCCCCCTCACCTCGCCAGGATCTCCCTCTCACTTATGCCAATACAACCATTCATAGGGCTACTTGGAGAACTGAATCAAGATGGAAAGTAGTGGTCTTTTCTAACCGTAGCTCCTGGCCTTCAGTCTCTGTCCGCTGAGCTGGTGAGTAACTTCTCTCTCCCTCCCTCCCATAACTGGGGAGGAACTCCGGCCCTAACTCCAGTACTCTGTTTAAACTGCTAGATAACACCCTCTTCCCAAACGATTTAACGCTTCCTGGCCCAGCCCAGCTCCATTAGCTAGAACACCTGTCTGGCAGCAGCAAGTACCTCTGGATGTGATACATATCTAATTCATTTTCAGTTTGCCCCTCCTATGTGCACCACCTCCCCATAAGCAACCTCCACCCTTCCGTACATGCCTTTTCAGCCAGGCCTCCGGCTGGCCTGGCGCTTCTCCAGCCCACACATAGCTGAAGAACTTTTCCCGATGACTGGCTGCACTCAAACTCGTCTATCTCTGCATTCCTCACAGGTCTGCCTACGATCCACACGGACTGGGCTGGATTTTATTTGGTGGGTTAGCCAAAGTACACCCTGCAGGAGAAAGGTTTACCAGCTCTGCCCAGCCCCTACACATTGCAAACCCATCGGTGAGAAAGAAGGAAAAACAGACGGGATCTCCGAGGCTATAAATGTGGGGGGATAACTTTGAACTCAACGCATACATACACATGCTATAGAACTAATATTGCTGCCTGCCCCCACCCCAAGATGAAAGCCAAAAAAGTTGAGATACTAGAGCCTTTCATGGCTTGTCCCGTGACACCCAAAGCCTTTGCATCCCCGTGGCTGCCAGGCCCTCTCCCGCCTCTGCTATCCTTGTCAGAAACGCATGCAGCCTTAATTTAATTTCCTTCTGAAGTTCTTGATTGCGGAGGGAATGGCTTATGGCACAGAGCAAGATAAATGAGCTAGAATTTGGGGGGGGGGGAGGGGGAAGAGAGGGAAATTGGCTTTCCAGCACTCCTAGCAGTGGTAAAGGGAAGCCATACCTCCTTCTTCCTCAAAAAAGAAAATTTCTTCTCTTTCTATTCCCTCCTAGAGCATTCATTCTCTCTCATTATCTGGTGATGCTATAAAATGCAAACTTAAACACCTTAACTTGCTCTGTGCCAAAGAACAGGTTAGAGTCTAGCATCTGCTCTGGAGGTCCAAGGCAGGACTGGGATCGCTCCCACCCGCCAGCCAGTCGCCCACCTGGACGTGAATGCCTATGTGCACCAGCACAAACCACCCCCCTTTGCACTCAGACACCCCAGCGTGTGGCAGGCACGCCTGCAAAACCGCGCTTGTGCACCTGCGTGACGCCCAAGGGAGAGGTGAGCACTTTAACGGGGCAAATCAAACCTGCCCCCCCCGCCACGGACACCACTACCCGCACCAGGGGCACCCTCCCGGCACCCATGCCTTTCCAGACTGGCCCCGAGGGTGCACACCAGTCCGAAGGGGCTGGCACGCATCGCCCCCTCCTCCTCCCGCTGCCCGGAGCCCCCCCGCCCCGCACTCCCGGTGCGATGCCGTGGCAAACCCCGCCCGGGGGCGTGGGCGAGAGGCGGCCGGGCCCTTCCCCGTCCCGTCCCGTGTCGTTGCCCCCCCGCCACGGTACCTCTCGGGGAAGTGGGTGTCCCTGTGCTGGGGGAGGCCCTGCTTCCTCCGCTGGCTGGAAGAGTTGCTGGCCGAGGGGATGTGCGCTTCCATCGCGCCGGGGTTGCGCGCTGCCGCCGCCGCCGCCACTTCTTGCCGCGCCCGGAGGAGATCTGGGGAGAGGGAAGGGATGAGCTGCTGCCCGCCACGGGCCCCGACACACCCCCCCCC
>VUYV01000092.1:2750386-2844014 GCA_008711295.1 Anarhynchus alexandrinus | reverse complement strand
GCCAGCCCTCTCCTTTGCTCCCCCCCCCCCTCCGCCCCCGGTCTCGGCTGTCAAGCGGCGGGGAGGCGGGGAGGGCGGCCGGCCCCGCTGCCCCGGGCTGCCCCGGGTAACTCACCCGGCGGAGCGGGCTCTTCGCGGGATCCGCCTCCGCCGCCAAGGGAGTTTGGCAGCGGAGGAAATTGTGCAACTACGGGAGGGGGTGGATTGCTGTTTAATTGCCTTCCTGTTGGCGGGAGGGAGGGAAGGAGGGAGGAAAGGAGGGAGGGAGGGAGGGAAGGATGGAGGGATGGATGGGGGGAGACAAAAAGGAGAGGGCGGTTTTCCCCGGGCGCGCCGGCCGCCTGCCCCGAGCCGAGCCGAGCCGCGCCGGCACCTGCCCCGGCCCCGCCGTGCCCAGCGGGGAGCGGAGCTGACCCGACCCGCTACCGAGAAGCCAGCGGCGGCCTCCCGCCGGGGCGCACGGAGGGCTCCGCGATCCGCAGGCCCTTCGCCGGGCACCGCCGATGGGAGCCGGCCCGGTGCCGGGGGCCGCCGGCGGGCAGCGCTCTGCGCCCGGGACCCCCGGCGGGGCAGCATCCCCGCCCCCCCACCTCCCCAACACCAGGGACCAGCATCTCCCGCTGTGAAGCCTTCCCGGCCCCAGCATCTCCTGCTGCTGCCAAAGCAGGGGCTGGGGGGCTGTTTCCCTGGGTGGTCCCTACCCTCTCGGCTGGGGGAGCACCCACCTTCCCCCACTCACCCGGCCCGGGGGCACCCAGCCCTGCTACCCACACACCAAGGGCTGTTCTCCTAATCTAAGCATGCTGAAGCCCCCCAGCCAGCCGCCCAGAGCCCAGGGGATGCTCGGCCCTGGGCTGGACATAGGGCAATGGCTGCCCGCCCCCCGCCAGGTCTGCCCTGTAGGAAAGTAAAGGGCTGGACCACAAAGCAGATGAGGATGGGGTACAGAAAGGGGCCCCTTGCACAACACTTTCATCAGACCTTCGGCTGCAGGTCAGAAAGAAATGCACCCCTCGTTAAACCTGCACTGCCATGGTACCACTGCAGAACCCTCTACCCGTTACCCAGGCGGACTGCACAGTGACAGGTTACGCACGTGTGGGTGTCACTGTAGACAAGCTGCCCAGGCCAGTGCCACGTGATGGACAACACAGGCATGGCCAGATACACCACAAGCACACGTTAATGGGGACCACAGCGTACTCCAAGGAAGAGCAGGGGATGCAAGTACAGCTGGCTTGCTATCGCACGTGCCTTCTTGGGCAACAACACAGGTGGACAGACCCATGAGAAGGTCTAGTGACATGGACACCCCTACCAGTTGGACTGATAGAGGCTTTTTCCAGAGTGCTGCCCTCTCACAGTTAAGCATCAGGAGTCCCTCAGTTCCTATACTTGTTTGAAAACACCCTATACACCACAACTTGCTTCTATCCCACGACAAAACCTCCGCTGCCATTCACATGACACACAGGAAGCACAGACACACAGATGCGCACTTAGAGGAAACCTCCTTCATACGCTCACTGTGTACCACTCTGCGAAAGGAAACCAAAACACAGCTGGGGAGAGGAGGAGAGGAAGATTTATCTTAATGAACACACCCTGGTCAGGATCAACTCACATATTGAGATTTCAAAGCACTCCACATCCAGCAGCATATTAGTCCTCTCCCCACAACTGATTCATAAAGCCAGGTTAATAAGAGAGTGCTGCATGACCCTGGTAACGATACACTTCCCATCTCCTTGCCTTCCTTCCTACCACCACGCTGTTTGCCTTTGGTTCTGGAAATCCCAGCCACCCATACTCCCAGTAGCCCCAAGATGTGGCCAGCCCAGCTTGAGCTCTACCCATCACTTCATCAAATATTTTGGTGATGGGCAGGGCTGAAGCCCTGTGGTGGGACTGCAAGTTGGGGTGCAAACGCTCACACAGCTGCTATTTTTGCTGGCACTAAGAAGGATGTTGGTACCTGAACGTTTCTAGCCACATTCACACACACACAATCCCGGTGCCCAAACCCCCAAATGAGGGGACAAACATTAAAACAACATACAATTTTGAACTGCAAAAGTATGTAAGAAATAGTGAAACAACAAACCCCATCAGATCACACAAAAAGCCTAGAGAATTCTCCGAGCCAGGGACCATGCACCTCCAATGTTTATAAATTAATTATCTGAAAAACCCAGGTCACTCCTTATTGCCACAGCGCCTGTAATTTAGAAGTCTGGCGCGCAGCCAATTCCAGAAGCCGCATTGATCCTGAATGACCGCAACAACCCCCCGCACGCACACCCTCTCCTCTCCTCTTTCTCTCCCTCCTTCCCTCCCCTGCGCCCCTACCCCCTCGCACAGCCCTCCCCCCCGAGGATCTGTTATTTACAATCCTGCACTCTGACAGTTGGGAAATCAGATTGATTGACAGGGGGACGCTGGCGGATGGAGGTTCCAGGCACGGAGACAGACTGAATTCAGAATGTGGGATGAATGCCACTGGGAGAATGGGGGCGGAGAAGGGGGGGGTTGAAAAGCAATTAAAAAAAAAAGATTTCTAAATTATTAACATTTTTTAAATTATTAATGTTATTGGTGCCTCCATGTGAGCCCGCAGATAAACTGCGCTTTGTACTGGCACTAATAATTTATAGCCCAACCAGAGCCCTGTGGTGTGGAGACAATCCAAAATACACGAAGTTTTGTCTTGTCAATGTTACACGAGAGAATCTGTCTGTGCAGACTCCTTTTCTCCCCCTGCCCACCCCAAAACCTCAGTGTGACCCCTCCCCTAACAAACGCTGATGAGACAATTCAATCATAATCATAAAAAATACGTCAGGCTTTTAATGTAATGAGCTACTTTGCTCACTACATGGGGGGAGAAGGGGGTGATAGCAGCTGCTCTGCAGCACACGCTCTGCCTGGATGTACATGTTCCGCACGTCCGGCAGCCATCCGGTGCCCAGGTTAAGTGGTCTATCATGGCTGTCTGTTACAATCCCGGCACACGTAACACGCTTTGTGCCGAGTACACGCTCTGTTGTATTCAACACGGTCTACACAGACCTGCATGTCATGGTTGAATATTCAGCGTTTGCACGTCTGCATGTGTTACCCTTTTGTGCGTGATGCATGTTACATACCATCCTCTCGCGCGCTGTGCTCGTGTTCATTGCACGTACGTGTGCAAACTCCAGCCCTATGGTGCGTGGCTCTGCCCCGTACCTACATACCACGCTTGCAGGAGCTCTGCATCGCTGTAAGTGTCTGGGACAGCTGAACGCCACACACAGAAGCATGTGCCATGTTCACTGCAGTGTGCCTCAGCACAGGTTTACGTTATGCCTTTGCCGATAAGCAAATCCTTACTCCACAGCGGAAGGAATCGCCTTCTTGCCCCCAGAGAAGCCAATCAAATCAAACAGAGTGGAAAAGAAGACAGCCTCTTCATTAACCTAACAAGGAGCCCTGGGGATTTACACTGTAGACCAGAGATTCTCCTCCAGCTCTCGCTGGATGCTTCACCGACGTTGCTTGAGCTCCTTCCCTGGATCACCCAGGCAGGTACGTGTCAGTACGCCTTCGGTAGGAAGCGGCACCGGGGCTACAGACTCTTGCACAGCACTGCTTTTCAGTGCCGCTTCAACCCTCCGCTTCCAAGACCAGAACAGCCTTCACCTCTTCCATCTCCCTGCCTTTGCCTGATCCAGACAGCTGAGTGACCTCCCTCGCCCCTCCATCAGAGGACTCGGGTACAATGCACGGCTTTACTCTGGCCAGGGCAGGTGAAGCGTCCCTGCGGGCCGGGGAGCCTTCAGCCTGCGGAGGGCTGCTTGTGGCTCCTGCGCTCTGCCAAGCGGTTCCCAGGGTGGGACCTGTAACTGCCTGGTGCCCCCTTTAGGCACAGCGCAGGATGCTGCAGCCGAGCCGGATGGATTTAGCCAGCTTCCTCCACAACCCAGGCAAAACCCACCAGCAATCCTGCAATTCCTGCGGGACCCATTAGAGCCTGGTACTGCAGGACCCTTATCCCATCAGGACACCGCTCCAGCCCCAGGACAAGGCAGCAGCATTGGACAACGGTATCTGTTAATGAGGAGGCCGCTTCAGGACCAGGTTTTGGGTTTTCCCCTCCTTGCATTAACATGACTGCACAAGCACCAGCCTCCTTCTGAAGAGCCAAATGGCAGCATCTTCCCTTCAACACCGATATCAGTGCAGAAATACTCCTGTGCTGCTAAAGCCTAGAAACAGCAGACAGGCAGGTACAGAGGCACAATCTGCAGTGCCTCAACAGGCCTTAAAGAAGGCCTGGGGGGTCCCTCAGCTATCCCCAGTGCCCCTCAGCCTCAGAGGACCTCACCATCCTGGGAAGGGTCTGAGGACAATTTCTTAGTGCCAGAAGCTGCGACCTACAAGGTCCTTATGGCAATGCTCTGAGGAAGCCCTCACCATGGCAGCATACTCTGGGTATGGAAGAAGTTCTCTTCCTTTCACCAACCCTTTCCCTCACTTTTCCACAGCAGATCTGGTTTCGGCTAGTGAAGGACCAGATCAATCCTTGGTATTGTAAACATAATTGCTTTCAATAGATGATACCATGGATAAACCTGTCCCACAGACTTCAGCATTTGCCTGCTAAGCTGTCTTCACTGCAACTTAGCTTCATCTGCGTATTTTAATTGTCCATAAAACCGTAAGACATCTAATTCTCATTAAGGTGAAAGGTCTTTAACACCAATTTACGCTATGTCTGTACGTAGCAACTATAGCACAAACTTTCTAAACTGAGCACTATCAACGCTTAACTAAATCCTGCAATATCATCTTGCAGTTTCAGATCTCATCACTAAACGGCCGGAGTATCTGGCACTGCCGACACCTCACACCCCCCCTGCATTATGCCAACATTCATTCCCCTCGCTCCACACTATGACCCAAATAAGACTTACACCACAGATTCTGAATATTCAGATTGACACAACCTCTTGAAACAAAAGGAAGAAAAGGACCCCCCTCACCACCACCACAAAATACGCAGTAGTGATGGTGCAGCTCATCCATTCCAGTAAACAAATGCGTAGCCCCCACAGAGATGGTGGGAGAAACAGTCTGTAGGATACTCTTTAGCACCACCTGTATTCATAAACATGCAACATTGCAGCCTATAAAGCCCCCTCACGTGCACACAGGGGTTAGAGACATCTTACAAGACTTATACCGAACGGCAAAGCGAGCCCCTTCTCCTCCCGTTCGGAGCCTGTACCTCCGTGGCTGGGCACGGCCATGCTGTTGGCCAGCTGGTAGAGACGTTGTTGCTGCTGCTCTTCAAACGTGCCGTGTTCATTCAGTGCTGACATCATGCGTCTATAGTGCTCCTCTGGGGTCATCTGAGTCACCGAGTCCTCAAGCAGAGGCGTGTGGGAGTTTTCTGAAGAGCAGAAAGATTTGGTCTTTTTTCCAGAGAGAAATACAGTGGAAAATCACATAAGTATAGGGATGGTGCAAAAGAAAGAGAAAGGGGGGATAGAGGGATATTGGCACAATTTCCCACAACTCTGTAGCGCACCCACTGTACCGAGCTGCCAAATGGAGCTGTCCTTGTGCGGTGAGATGGACCATTATACGCAGTCAAGACACCCCTACAACTTGCTAAACCTCCAAACATGGGCACACTTATATACAGAAAAGTCTACAGCTTCAATTGCCCCAGCACCCAAAAAACTCATGAACAACTTCCTCCCCCAACCCCCCCCAAGCAACGAGCCTTGTGTTAGAGTAACACAAAATTACCAGCAAGCTCTCTACCCCCAAGGTGGCAAAGAGGACCAGCAGGATGAAAGAGTTCACGGAGTTCTCACCCTTTCATATTGGGGGACACAAGTTCTTTTTTTCAACTGATACCCCATCAGACAATGCAGCTCCTTCCCCCTCCTTCTGAACAGCCACAAGGACACAACGATGCAAGAGATGTCCAAGCACCCAGTGTAGGTGATGCTGACAACCGCACAATAGACAGCGATGGCAGTCCACCTGCCCAGCTCTTGGAGGCAAGTCACAAAAGCAGGTTCTTTCAGATCTGTACAGACGGCTAAGCACCCCGAGGCCATTAAAATTACACCCACCATGTCTACCTCTCCATCTTCCCGGAATGGCTGCGGAGCCCAGGAGGGAGGCGCTCTGAGGAAGGCCCTGCCTGCTCCCTGGGCAGTAGGGATCCCACTCTAAGATCAGGGAGATAAAACCACAGAGGCTTTGTGTTTACTGTAAGAGGCACTCAAGAGTAATTACCGTTCTCCGTTCTCCGCCTTGGCGGTGGCTGCTCTAACACCATTTTATCTTGGATCTTCCCCACAGGCAAAACCTTTTCATTACTCGGAGAGGAACTCCCAGTAACAATCTGAACAGGCAGAAGGGAAGGGCGGGAGCTGAAGGGCTCCCCCCATGCTGCGGTCACAAGACCACCACTGCCTTCGCTGAATGACAAGACCACCCTACCGTGTGCCCCAGATTCCTGCTCCTTCATCCACCTCATCTCGCAGATGGAGTCCCTCAGGGCTCATGGCAGGTGACTCTGCTGCTAGACTGGGATGTGACAGACCAAATTCAAGGTGGTGGCTCTGAGCACAGGCACAGCATCGGTGCTGGGACGAATATCCAGGCCATCTTGCCGGGAAAAGGGCTGTGGATCTCTCGCAGGTGAGAGAAAGGCTCCTAAGGTAGCTATCAGAAAAGATAGCTTATGGCAAACAAATACAGTCGAAGAGACAGAGCGCCTGTAAAACATGGCCCTGCCACAGTGGCTCAGGGACTNGGGCTGTGGATCTCTCGCAGGTGAGAGAAAGGCTCCTAAGGTAGCTATATGGCAAAGGAATACAGTCGAAGAGACAGAGCGCCTGTAAAACGTGGCCCTGCCACAGTGGCTCAGTTCACTGCTGCCTTGGCCAGGGCGAGAGGCCATCAGTGGCAAGTGCCGTCTGCCACCAAACTCATTGCACAGCCAAGCATACAGGGGCTCAGATTTTGGGGATGCAACCTTTATGTGTCATAATGAAATCATCTCCTCCCCAAAACATAGGAGGGGCTAATAATAATAATAACAACAACAACAATAATAAAGAGTCTGAGCTGCACAAAGTTTCAATAAAAAGGGTTGCATCACTGGCTCCCAAGGCACTCTTCCTCTGCGAAAGGGAAATGACTTCAGTCCCCTCCAACCCAGGTCAGCCGTCCAGCTCAGCGAGGATTCTCAATCAGCATAGCAATTTGTGGCTGTATCTGCAACCGCTGATCTCTACCCCAGCGACACGTATCTGCATCTCGGGGACCACAGGCTTCCTGTGCAGAGCACAGGTTCACGGCCTGCCTCAAGCTAGCGAGGAGCTGGGTCCCCACCCCGAACTGTGTGCATCGCGCTTAGAAACCAGAGCCGAAAGAGGGAGGCTGCGCAGGCAGCCAGCCACGCCGTGCCTGCTCCCTCCCACTCCCCACCGCCGGTACCCAAGCCTGCAAGACACCGGTGGAAGGAGCAGGAGGGTGGGGGACAGAATTCCCCAGTGGAAGGAGCAGGAGGGTGGGGGACAGAATTCCCTTCCACATCCCCTTCCCGCCAGGTCACTCCGCGGGCCAGATTCCCACATCCTCCTCTGCTCTCTTCCCACCTCCCCCAGGAACGCAGAAGTGCACCAACTGTTTCAGTTCCCTTCTGATGCTCTTAACCAAAGGTCTAAGGAGCAAANAATTACCATAAACTCTATCCGATCAGCCGCAGAGCAGATTTCAGGTGCAAGGAGGGGAGGGGGGGAGAAGGGGGGTGGCAAGGGGAGGCTAAGAGGAAGGAGGAGTCCAGGGAAAGGCTGGATTTCCACACTTAAAACTTGGAAGATTTCACATGACTCAGCCAGCGATAATTCCAGCTCTGCTGAAGCTTTGCTGTCTGCTTTTGTCATTACCAGGGGGTAATGCGGGAGACTGATCTCGCCAAATCTCTTCCAGCCGCCAGGTGTGAAATGGACTCTGGCACGGTCACCGGGAAGGCACAGCCGAAGGAGGCATCTGTTGGGCCTTCACGCTCTCCAGCGTGCCTCCCCGTTTGCCCAAGCCGAGAGGAGCCCACCTCTCCCACCCATCACCAACACTGCGGGGAACTGATGGTAGCAGCCACAGGGAATTCAGGCTCTGGGAGGACGTGGGTTTTCTGCTCAGCCTCAAGGACGTGTCATTGCCGCACAAGCTTTTCACCAAGCTTTTGTAAGGCTCATCCTTCCCAGGCGATCCCAGACAAAGGAGCACCCAGCCTGTCCGTCTCCTCTCCTTTGCTACAACAAACCCACGACGGGCCAAGGCTCCCTTTTACTGAACCCCGGTAAAAGCTCGAGGAGCCTGCTGCAGCAGCATCTCACCCAGGTTCAAAGCCAGGTCGTCGTAGCGTTAGGGTCTTTGCTGCCTGAGCTGTCACTTGCCAGGACAGAGAGGACCCGTGCCCACTCCCACCATGTTCAGCAGTATGGGTTTAGGGGGCAGAGAAGTTGTTAGCAAGAATGGGGCCAAACATTGCTTCTTCATTTGGGCTAATTGGACAGCTGCCAAACCAATCAACAGATGGATACCCCCCTTCATTCCCACCCCCTGCCCCCAAAAAAGAAGGAACAAATTGACAGAGGTTGGATCTGAACTGCTCAGCTGTAGTCCAGTTCCAGTTCTGGTCTGCTTCATTAACCAAAGATGCAATAAGATTTTGTTTTGTTTTAAATGATCTACAATAGCAAAGAAAAGAGAATGGCAGAAGGAGCAGCATATGAGGTCATCAGCCACCCCAGGAGGTGAGTGCAATATTGTTCCCTACGTGTGTTTTCCAGCACTTAGTCCAGCCTAGTTTCAAATCTTCCCAACTGATGAGGCTTCTACCAGATTTATTTTTCAGCAGTTCAAACAGGAACCAAAACACCGCTACTGATTTTCTCTTTTTGCAAACGTTCAGTTCTATTTCACGTCTCAAGGTATCGGAGAAGCAGATCTCCAGACGTGCTGTTGCCGCAGGAGTGAGGGTTTTACTTGGGGAATTGTCTCCCGGGGAGAAAGCTTCCTCTGTGACCTGCCAGCGCAGCCCTCGCTCCGAGCCTCTGATACGCTCGCATTTCCATATTAGACGCGAGAACGTTCTGCTCTGTTTGACAGCAGTGCTGGCGCGGCCCTGTTTCCACTGAGATAGGGCTCTCTTTTGATCTCTGGTGCGCACACTGCGAGCACTGGGGAGGGGGGAAGGGAAGGTTACCGCTTCCCCGCTGGAAGGGTTTCCAGCCCTACAGGTGTTTTTTCACTCAGTCAGAGAGAAGGAGTGATTTACTTGGCTGCCTCTGTTCTCCTTGCCTTGTCAGGCGCAGCCGCAGCGGCACGAGATGCGCCGCGGGCATGGGGTCACTTCTCCTCTTCAAAAGGCTGTTTCGGAGACAATGCAGCTGCGCCCTGAGCAAGAGCTGCATCCAGGGCCAGCGTGCCATGGAGAGGGGCAGAGTCCCCACCTTGAGCCGTCCACAGCAGAGTGCAGAAGGCGGAGGAGCAGCACCCACACAAGGCACGCCACCGGGCCGGAGGAAAGGGACGGGAGCATCCCAGGGAGACGCTGCAGACCTGGCTGCTACCGGAGGACAGCGTGGGGCCGCACGGGCTACAAAACTCCAGTCAGTGGTCCTCGTTTCCCTTCCCACTCCTAAATCACAAACTGCACTCGCAGCACCTGGGTCCCAGCCAAGCCTGGGGCTCTAGCGCAATCTCACACTTCACAGCACTGCTCTACAGCAGTACTTCCCAAATTCCAGGTAACTAGCCACTAGGGTCCCTCCTGTTTGAAAACGGCTTGTCACATAACGCAGATCCTTCTGTTTCCAACCCAGGGGTGGTTTCCCTCTCGGCCCTCCACGGTACCCATGCCGCCGGAGCGCTGCCTGACTGCCAGCAGGATGGGAAGTCTCCTGGAGTCCTCAGCTGCGAGGTTCTCTCTGGGGCTTCAGACACAGAAACACTGGCTGTAGCCCCTCCTCTGACCCTCTTCTCATCGCAAGCAGTGGGCAGACAAAGGCCCCAAAAGTACCAAAGTCTCTGCCCCTCTTCGGCCCCTCACCGTTCTGATGGTGTTCCAGCATGGAACATGGATGGTTAAGCACAGCCTGGGCTTAAAACGCCTGCTGCAGTGTTGGAGAGAGCAGGGGCGCCCCAGTGATCTACCATAATAAAAAACAGGTAACATGGGAGATTAGTAAAAGGCGCCACTCAGAATTTCCATTCCGTCTCATGCTCTTTTAAAGGGCAGGGAAGGCCTTCTGAGGAAAAAGTGGGAGTAGAAAATGAAAGTTTGCCTTTATTCAGGGCTTCCTAGGAACGCCTCTCGTAATGAGTCGGGGGAATCCCCGAGTTACTCAGAGTTAAGGAGCAGGATTTCGATCCCAAGTGCATACTGCAAAGCCAAGGGCGGCTTCTCTGCCTCACGCTGCACTCACCCCACTCAAGTAAAGAAAAATGGTGGGAAGGCCAGAGGAAAGAAATGGAATGGGATCGTTTGTCCCATGGCAAAAACATCCATTTGTGCAAGTTCAGCCACTTTATTAGGGCAAATCCAAACGCACCAGTTTGGTTTCAGATGGCTCGGTTAAAGTTTAGCCCATTCTCAGCCAGGCCACAGAGGTTGCTGTTACCTGGATTCAGTTCCTAAGCACGCACTGTCTTGGAATTACAACGGACACAGACTCGGCAGAACCAGCAGAGGGGACAGCAGGTGTATCAAGTGTGTTACAGGGGTCTCACACCCCTACATAACTAATGCATTTCAGAATCTATAGAAGCATCCTGCTGGAACTTACCTGCACATCTACTAGAAACATTTCAGGGATAACAGGAATAGGGCAGATGAAACAATCGAGGAAAACAGGTAAAGAGTAGCAGTGTATAGGTTTCCTCTTTACACCCTTCAGAAAAGCCCAGTAAAAAGCTAAAGCGCTTTTACCTGTATTAAAGAGTTAACAGGCAGGAGAGGGTTACGCGAAACAGAAGATTTAGTATGTTCTCAGGTAGTGTTAGCAATATGACGTTGACACTAGCATTCAACATCCTCTCAGAGTATGCTGCCTTTCAGATCATAATTTGGAGACAAGGAGTCAAGAAAAGACAATATACAGGAACATCATGTGAAATTAGGATGCAGTACAGGTCCCTACAATATATCTTTATATAGCGTAATATAAGGTATGTAGTTTAAGAAGGCTTCAGGACAAACTGCTGCAAAAAGTCCCCTTTGAGACTCCCTGGATTGGTTATTGAGAATATACACCTTGAAGAGTCTCAGCTGCTGGACTCCAAACCCATGAAACAGGATCTGCCTTCAGACAGCTAGTCTGCTTTTATTTATTTTAATTTTTTTTTTAGTAGCCAAAGAGTGCAGGTTAAGCACAGTGATCGAGATGGGTATTACTGACAGCTAATTAGTTTGAACTAAACAACAAAGCCTTTAAGTGAACGGCCTGCAAAACCTCATTTACACAACCCTGAGACAAACTCATTAACTGCAGGCTCCATTACCCACTCCACTTTGCCAGTTGTAAAGAAAGTTTAAAAATCATGTTTAAAGGAAAGAACCGTAAGACAAATCAGGAGATTAAAAACAAAAAAAAATCCCCCAAAAGAGAAACCTTCTGCAGATTCCATCTCTATAGGAACAGTGCCATAAATGCATAAGAAAGAACTAGGCAGCCCTATTCTCCCTGCTAGGCTTCTTTTTTTCCCTTTAAAGGAACAGATGCCAGCATGATAAGCCTGTATGTATCTTTTATATTAAACACGTAATCAAGGCATTCTGCCTGAAAAGTAGAAACACCCCAAAAATCCAACTCAACGCTGCAGCTTGCTTTTTTAATCGTAAAACAATTATTCTAATTAAGCGGCAATCCCTTTCTCGCGCTGCAAGCTTCCCTCCGATGAGATAAAGAAAGCACCGTGCACTGGTAGCCTCCTGCATGCACCCTCGGTGCCGGATACTTACAGCTCCCACACCACAGCCTCTTGCAACCCTCCCTTCCCTCCCTCCTTAATTTCAATTAAGTTCCACTCTTAAGAAAGGAGAAGAAAGGGGAAGGGGATGGGGGAGGGAGAAGCGGCACTTACCCTTTGGGGACTCACTTCTGGCTTTCTTGCTTTCTAAAGGACACTCACTGCTGCTGTTGGGAGAACATACTCTTCTCTTGCCTAAAATTTCATCTAGAAGAGAGATGAGAAACCTGAGTATCAGATAAGGTTGTACTTTCCTCTTTGCAGAAGCAACCAGAGAGACTTTGGTATTTTGCTTCTCTCTCTCTCACACACACAGACACACACACATACATTACAAGCAGAGGAAAAAAAATGAAAGTAAGAAAAATCATCATCTTGAGAGCCTTGATCTGCTTTCCTAATCACGCAGTCCAAAAGCACATAATGACTATTCACACACTGATCAATGCAACGTTTTAAAGCTATAAATTCTGAATCCAGTTGATTTCCTTACTGAGTTTCATCATTTGTTCTGTTGCCTTTTGTCCCCCAGGTGTTTCCACTCCTTTCATGCCCTGATGCAAAGCAACTGGGGGAGAGAAAGGGGAGGAAAAAAACAACACAAAAAAAAAAGCACAACAGATCTCCGAATCTTCCTACCACAGTATCTCTCTCTCTCTCTCTCTCTCAATCTCTCTCTCTCTCTCAATCTCTCTCCCCCCCCTCTCCCCCTCCTCCTTCAAAACCTCAAGGTCCTTAGCAATCTTCCCCCTCTAGATTGTACGGAAACACTCAAGCCTTTTGCATTACTGCAGCCCTACAAACCAACACAAAATATCTAATATACAATTACAGCATCCCCGAACAGATTTAAAATCAATATCCTCCCATAATAATGCTGGGGAAACTGAAAGCATGATGTTGCATATGGGCAGGAAGGAAGAGACTGTTTGTTACTGCGAGCATCAAATTCTCATCTATCAAGGGCTTGTTAAAGATGCAGCATCTTAAAATAATAAAAAAAATATAATCTCACAAACAAGCACCATATTCAAGCGAGTATACGTTGCATCTGCCTGTGAGTCAACGCGCAGGCAATGCTTCTGCAATTTGCCCAAGTGTGTTGGGTAAGAAAGGTTACAAACCCCCTTGGTGCTATTTATAAGAACAACAAAATTATTTATGTTCCAGGGGACGTTTTAAGCCAAGCAACTGTCCCTCATACTCAGAATCACTCCACGTTACTTTGAATTCAAAGCGAGCCCAGGTTCCTGCCTTGGCACTGTATTTATCGAGAGATGCAGAGCACAGATCCGCGGCTGCCACAGGCTGAGCGGTGCCCAGAGCAGACAGTTACCGCGCCGAGGGCAGAGCCTGCCAGGCGATGCCTTTATCCAAAGAGCAATTCTGGAACTCTGCAAAGTTACAAGCGGCATTTCAAGGTTTTAAAGAGCACAAGCTGCCTCCGATCTTATCTTGCCATGACCCTGTCACCCAGCCTGTTAACACAACCGGCACTCACAGACGGCCGCAGAGCCTTGCAACCATCCCGAACCAAAAGCAAAGTAAACACAACAAAACGGTGGCAATCGGAAAGCAGATGGGAAAGGACAGAGTCAGCCAATGACAGCGCTTTAGTTTGCTCAGCACTTCGCATCCCCGGTGTTGAGTCGGCCTTTCAGTACAATTGGAATTTTATCCATCCTCCTGCCTCAGTTTACCCTTCAAATAACTTCTCCAAAGCCCCAGACGGCGTCAGCGTGCCAAGCCGGCATCAGAGCTAGGAAGTACCTGGCCACACAGCACAGACAGAGTCACAAGCTCCCTCCCCACGGAACTCTTCATTCTTCATGTTGATTTTCCTGGAAATGTTAGTCTGATGCTGCAAACCCTCAGCGCCGGAGGCCAAGATCATATATCCTCCTCAGAAGTGTTCTCATCCGGGATTTGTGGCTTTGAAACAACAAAGTCCCGTTGCTCCGCTCGCCCCCCCCCACCCCCCCAGCCCGGGCAGGAGGCAGCAAAACCCAACAGGGTTTGTTCTTATGTACTTCAGGCAGAAGAGACTCCATGGAAGAACTGGTGACAGAAGCACCAGTTACATGTGACAGCAGTTAGAATATGAGCAGTAAAGATTCCTTGGTTTCACAACTCTGCCAAGGCACCTCATTACCCTCCCATCACTCCTTCTTCTCTTGCTATTCCACTCCCACCCCCGGCGCCCATCTGCCAGCAGACGTTGGCTCCGACTAGCGCCATGCCCCGCTATGCCCAGACACGTCAGCAGGACAGGTTGCAAGTCCCATCTCACTCCCAACCAGCTGCACTTGTGCAGGGGAAGACCAAGATAGTGCAGTAACCCTGAAGCGGCACCAACTCCATCAGACCATGACCCACCGGTCCCCAAAACACCCACTTCTCGGCACACACGCAAGTGAGCCGGCAGCCGCCATCGCTGCCGTGCCACCGGGAGAGATCCCACATGTCCTTCAGTTGAGATTTGAACTCGGCCCTCCAGAGAGATCCCACATTAGCATATTAATCTCTAGGATGATCTGCAGCATTTTCCTTCCAGCATCTCAGGTTCACATTGTACCAAAGCACCAAATCCCACACACTGAGTTTGTATTCGGGTTGCCCCCAGCAGTTTTTATCACAGTCAGATCACAGAATGAAAGTTTTCCACTCCCCCCCCACCCCTTTGTTTAAGGCAAAGTCCTGGGATGTGTCAAAGACTGCCTCTAACCCCAGAAGCGTGGGGACTAAATCAACAATAGAGTAAGCAAGGAAAAGGGAATAATTTTCATCAGTAGCCAGTACGGAGGCACAAAGATCTAACAATCCGCCCCAAATTTACTGAGTCAGTAGGAGAGCACAAGACTGAATACTAATCTTTTGGATTCCAGTCCAGTGTTATATCAAGTCCCCCCCCACCTCTCAGCTTTCTGAGCTGCAAAGCAGGGAAGAGGCAGTTCACGTTTCCATTAGTTCCTAATGACCTCACAGATTTTGGGGTACAACCTAAATGGCAATGTGTTTGTGTTACAGCACCAATCCTTCCCTCGCTACAACTTAAACCATCCGCACAGCTTTGGCATACCACTTACCCCTGCTAAACACGTGCCCTTTTAGAGGACCCTATACTCTACATTCAACCCTTTACGTCCACGTGCCGTTCATCCAACCGTTCTTTGCACTCACACACAGAGAACCGGGACAGTGGTTGAAGGCATCGGGACAGGAGCATCCACAGTCCCTCTCCCCCTGCCTTTGCAGCAGCAGCAAAACCAAATGTGTTTTGCAAATGAGCTGGCAGCGCAGCTTCTGGATGTCTTACCACCCTCACAGAGGCGGGCTGTGCTTTTAGAGCACATTGCTACTTATCGACCAGAATGCCAAAAGATAGCTGTATGCTCAGGCCACGCACCTGCAAAAGGCAACACTCCACCTTAGGGCGGAGGATGGGGAGGGAGAGTCGTGGGGGGCTTTTTATTCCCCCTTCCCCCAAATCCCTGCTTTTCCCTGCCTTCTACAAAGCATTTCAGCTGAAAGGAAGCCAAATCGGGGCAGGTTTTTAATATTAAAGCTGAAAATGAAAGACATTATCAGTAGAACTGTAACGTTATGAAGCTAGGCCAGGCAATAACACAAGGAAGGAGTGCTAGAGGAAGCCCGAAGCATACTGATCACTTACTGCCACCAACGCAACACAGCCCCGACCCCACACACACCCCCCACAGGTCCCCATACAGGTCCCCAGATCCTGCATTACATTCAAGGCTCCTGCTGGCCTGACAAAGCGGGACAGAAAGTGATCCAGAGAGGTTTTTGCAAACAAAGTCAAATATTTTCCCCCAAGATCTAGAAATCGAAGTGGATTTTTTCCCCCCCCTTTCATGGGAAGAGAAATTCCAGCACTCACCTGCTACACTTCCACAGGGAATGAATAGAGACAGCCCAGGAAAGTAGGTCAGCTGGAAGAGGACAGCACTTCTGCCCCCATGCAGAAGCATCACCCAATGGCTTTGCAACCATAAAGAGAAAGGATGTGGGTATGACACCATGAAACGAGTTTGCGTAGAAGCCAGGGCAACGTGGGCTTTATCTAATCACAGCCCTCTTTGGACTAGACACACACTGATTAGAGGCCATGGGTGGAAATGTCACCTGGAAGTAACAGCGCTTTGTACTCCTGCGCTGCCTCTAATCCTCAGCCTCCCAGCACTCAGCAGAGCTGGGGGACTTAACAGTCATGTTCACCAACACATCTAAGAATCCCAAGCCTCATTATCAGCTTTGAAGAGAGGACTTGGGAGCCTAAGTCAGCTGGGAAGATTAGAAAACCTATCTCTAGGTTTCTCCAGAGAGAGAGGGACTTATCTCCACTCTTTGCAAGGGAACCCGCAGCAGAGAAGATGCACCAAGGACACACGCTGCATCAGCGGCAGGGTGAGAACTGAGCCCATGTCTCCGTGACTGAGCACAGGGTTTCACCTGGAGAAGGGAAATGAACAAATATGAGATGGTCACAAAATTTCTGCCCTCCCAACGTTGTTAAGTGGGTGGACTACAGAGCGAGGCCCAATTACAGCCGAGGAACTGCACCAAGTTTTTCTGCACCGTGTTATGCTACAGACACGAAGAAGGAAGAGATCAAGACCTATCTCACGCTCCCTGTCCATATCATGGGTTTTGCTCTGAAAGCTTCTTGGACCCAGAAGTCCTGAGTAAACAGAGAACTGAGCCAACTTACATGGGAAATCACCCAGACTCGGACAGCCAACATCTAATGAGAAGAGAGTCCTTCTTCCACCTCCTTTCACATTATTTTAAGAGGAGGAAAACATCCTTCCTTGCTCTTAACTCCCCCATCAAACTTAAACCCTGGAGATGACAATTCCCACTGACCAGTCTGAAATGTCTTGGCAGCACCTCAGGTTATTCAGCTCTCTCCTCTCCTTTGGCACACACAGACTGCCACCAGAGGAGCTGCTCTGCTCAAACAACTCCGGTGCTCCAGCCCCAGCGCTCAGCCTGTTCCTGTGCCGAATGTGACAGGTTTGCAGGGACCCCGGAGACTTACTTCCCCAGCGATGGGCTTGTGCCTTTGTACGAAGCAGCACCAGCTTGCCTGGTCCCAGCAGGCCCAGAGCTGCTCCCAACAAAGGCTGGCGGACGAGGGGCCACGCAGTAGGCTGCGCGCAGCAGCGTGGAATCTGGCTGCACATCGGCCCCATCCCTTGCCAGCAGGAATCAATGGAACAAAGGGAGAGTGAAGCACAAGGTCATGGGAATAACGGGCCATAATTTAACTGAGGGCAAGGAGAATGGAAAAAAAAAAATTATTGGGGAAGCTGGGGGAAGGGAAGCAGTGGGCTTCTGGACTTGGGATCCTACAACAATACAAGTGCATGCCAGCTCATGGGGCAGGGTTAGTTCTGGCAAGGGAGGGGGAAATACCGCTGTATCTCGGCAAAGGGGATGTCGAAACAGCTGCAAAATAAAGGTAGCATCCTCCCCCCAGCACATCAGCTTAATGGCTTTAGGGACACGGCAGGCAGCAGGCTTCAAACCTCAGGTATTGCACTGGGTTATCTCGTTGTTCCTTTATGCCGCCACATCTATATCTATTTGTTGGTTGTCATTTAGATTTAGATTGCAAGCTCTCCAGGGCAGGAAGCATCCTTTCGCTAGCTGCTGTACCAGTTTTAACAGTACCAACAGTAAAACCAGCAGAACGTGCTGGGCACTCCTGGCTCAGGACTGTCCCTAGCCTTCACCAAGGTATCCACAAACGCTCCCTAAGCATCACGCTTCAAGTTCCCTGGGACAAGAAGCTCTTGGAAACAGAAAGAAAAAAGGAAACAAAGGTGGGGGGAGGAATGGGACACACTAATGGTCTCTTACTGCAAAGCAAGGAGGATGCAATATTGAGTCATCAAAGATTTTTCTCTTTCCTGCTTACTTAGAGAACTTAACTTTGGCAGACTGGTTGTGCAGTCACTCCTCTCAATAGCTGAGAAGACCTCCAGTAGGCAAGTGAGGGACCATCGCTCACTGATCTCACCGCATTACATAGAAATTAGCACCCCAAAGGTAGGCCTAGTGTCACTAACCCCTTCCTAAATGCGAGTTAACCACAGCACACATGAAAGCTGGGGGAGCACGCAACAAGACAGTAGTTGAGTAGAAGGATTCCCAATGTATAACAAATCAACCATCCTTTCCCAGGCTTGAGAAGGAGCCTGTCGCCTGTCTCAGCTCTAACCACTTGGCCATCTGCCTTTCCTCCTACCATGCAAACAGCATCCTGCTACTTCCCACCTCTTCATGCTCGCTCGATTTGCCTAGCTGGAGCTAAGCTCCTAAAAGGACTGTCCAATATTTCAGTTCCCAAGGAGTGAAACAGAGGGAGGCGCAGGTCCTGCTGGAGCCATCCTCCTGTCGGTCTGTAATGAGGCTGTTTATTAGAGAAGGTGCACCAACGTCCTCTTGTCTCCCAAATTCTTACAAAATTCATTTTTACAGCATGCACCAAGCTATAGAAAGGTGGTAAATATTCATAGTATGAAAAACACTCATGGAGAGGATATACTGCACTTAAGAGAGAGATCTGAATTAATTTTATGTGCTACAGAGAGGCTTTTTAGCAATTGCAAACTTGTGAATCTCCACTCTCTTCCAGAAAAGATGTAAAGAGTGAGGCTGGGAGGATGGGCTGGAAGTCCAGGCCTTTTGGAGCCTCACTTTGTAGCCTAGAAAGGAGCATGTTCTAGTGGGTAAGACAGGAGAAGGGGGAAGCTTGTTAAATCAGAAGACTTAAGCACAGTTCCTATAAGGATAGGGTTTTTCTTGAGGGACCACAAACCTCTCATGCAAAGGTCATTTGGCCTCAATTTATCTGTGATAAAGAGCCAGGAAAAGTGGCATCATCTTTCCTCTGACAGAGATACCTCCCTCAGTCCCGGGGAATACCACACAACACCCAACCGTGCCAAAAGGTGGGTAAGGCAACGCGGCAGGGACAGCACTCGCGTCCCCCTCTGGGCTCCGAGGGGCTGAATCTTCTGCGTGTGGTCTGGGCCAGCAACCTGGTATTCCCTCCAACGCCCAGGACAGCCACTCCACCTCCTCCGGCTGCTCTTTCTACGAGCCTCCCAGCATTTCTTTAGAAAAGCGAACGCCAAAGATAGTGATTTCCAACAGAGCTGCTGGTGGTGCTGTACCCTTAGCACCATTTAAATGTCCGATTGCACTCATTCAGCCCCTGAAAAAAACAGCGCTCCTCCAGCCCGTGACAGCTTTGACAGCCAGACTCCTTAATTCCTTTTTCTTATTCCCTTAATCTGTCATCTTTATCAGGCTGGGGAAGTGCCAGGCAGCATGCAGGAGCCCCGGCCCCGATCAATCTCCACATTACAGCTGACAGAATGGTGCTAATAACTTATTGATCTAATGTTTGCCAAGCCCCACAGGGGCTGAAAGGCTGCCATTGATTGGCTTGAGGGAAGGAGCCTCTCAGCTGAGAGCAGAGCGGAAAGCCTTCAAATTGTCTTCTTCCCGAGGAGCTTGGAGATGGAAGGAGGGTGGGGAAGGGAGAACAGGGAGGAGGACAAGGGAGCTAGAGAGAGGAAGAGAAATGGAAAGGAAGAAGGGTGGATATGTGAGATGGAGATTAAGGATGGAAAAGAAAGAGGGGAAAAAAGGGTTTGAGAAGCAAAGAAATGCATGGAGGAGGGAAAAGAGCGGGAAAGCGGAGAAGAGCAAGGAGAAGAAAAGGAATTGGGAGCAAAAAAATGGTGCAGAGCTGAAAAATTAATGAAATAGGCAGTTGACCCTCTTCTTGCTCACAGCAAACCGTTAATAAAACCTTTCCAACCCCCAGCCCTCCATCCTAAGGCACCTCCTCCCAAGCCTGTTCACGTCTGACGTAAAGCGTGCAGCACTGCTGGCTCCCCTGACCAGGTCTGAAACCACAAGCTTGCATCTGGGGAGAGGCCATCATTAGGACAGACTGCAGTTTAATTTATGAGTCTGCTCCCCGCAGTGATATACACGCAACTTAACCCTTGAGAATCCCCACCCATCTCCTCAATTTGCACTGAAGAGGCTAATAACCGTGGAAGGTCATCAGACATGCTTAGCAGAGGGAAAGGAGTTGAGGGTCTTTACTCTGCCCCTGTGGGGAAACCTGGGCTCACCTGTATATGCTGAGACAGCAGGAGAAAAAAACACAACCCACCAAAGCAACATCACACGACCTTTCACAAATTGCAGTAATGGTTATCATCTTCTTTCCCATTTACTCGAGCTCAGCCCAGGGCAGGCCAGTGTTGCCAAAGGGTACCCGTGTTGGAGCGGTGCTGTAAGGCAGGGACTGAGCTGGCAGGGCCTCCAGAAAAGGCAGTCATGGTCACACACTACCCTGGCAGGTTTGCCTGCCCCGGGGCTCTAAATGCACAGCGCTCACTGTGCTCAGGTCTGTTCTCCTGGTGGACTTCTCTCAAGTCTGTCATTCCAAAAAGCTGGGTCAACGTTTTCACGTGTCGCCTCCAACACATCCCTCCCACACGTACAGCCCTGCACCCCTTTATTTCAGCAGCACTTCTCCCTCACTTCCACCAGAGTCCTCCCGAAGCTGTGTGACACGGAGCACCCTGTCGACTGCTTGAAAGAAAGACGGAGCAGAGCAGCAGCTCAGTGCCTGCTACCTGGGTGTCTAATCGCTCTCCAGACACACAGCGACTGAGCTGCAAGAGCAGAAGGGTAGGCTCTGCAGGACTAAATCCACAGCATCCAAACCTGATGACACAGAGATACACACATGCACTGAAGCAGGAACAGTGTCAAAACCCCATCTCTGAAATATCATCTTGACTTGTGGCAGGGTCAGGAGCCACCCAGTGCCTCCCGTCCCTGCGCTTCCACCAGTGGCAAGCAGGAGTGGACAAGTCAAGTGCCACATTACAATCTGCACTGGGTTTCTATATATAACATCAGTGAGATGTCACCGCACCAATGATTTGTTTTCAGCTCTTTACTAGCTGCCTGTAAGGCACCTGGGAAAGGAGGTGGAAGCAGGGGGCGGGGAAGTGGTTATTTTTGGAAGCAGGATAATCTTGCTCTTCCTAGAGCTGCAAGGAAAGGAAGAAAGAGTCAGTGTTTATTTCCGTTTCAAAGCTGCAACACATACTGGCCATGAGTTTGGTGGCTGATCCAACTGCCAGAGAGAGATGGGCTCATCGTCCTGACTATGGCCCGTCGGCCCTGTTCACACCAGGCATGGAGGAGGCCAAGCTGCTTAAGCTGCCACGGCGAATCCTGTCCAGCTGTGGCACTCCCTTCCTACAAGTGAAGGAGATACACCTTGAAACACATCGCTGACCTTCCCAGAGGTGTTTGCAGAGCCATCCTACGAGAACCCTCCTGCCAGGAGCAGGCTTCAAATCCCTGCCAAGAGCAAGGTTTATTGAACTCCAAGAACAGGGCACTAAACTGCCTTGGCTCCTTCTCCTCCTGCAGTGACGAAGCCAAGAATAAAACCTTAACGCTCGCACCAGCAAAATCCCCCGCGCTCACCTACGCCGCAAGCGCAGTTGCAGGGCGCAGCAAAAAGAACCGTTTCCGTGTCAGGCTTTCCCATTTTTCCTTCACCTCCCGAGACCTCCGTTTGTATTACAAAAGGACGCTGGTTACCCCCCACTCCCACAAGGCTTCAGAAGAAATAAAAATGGAACTTAAACAGAGCACAAAGAAAGGACAGTCCTCCAGATCCAAGGCAAGAGGACGAAGGGCATCGACAGAGCCTAGACCCTCACGTTGCCTAGGTGAGCAACTGTCCTTCGTGGTGAAACACGTAAACAAAGGTGGCTGGGCTTACAACTCCTAGATGCCCATTTGGTGCTGATTTTCTGCTCAATTTAAGGCAGCAATTCAATAAAGGCTTCTGGTTTTTTGTTGTTGTTTGGGTTTGCTAAATGAAAACATGTCTGCATCCTCGCTCATTATCACACACTCAGAAAACAGCCGTTCACCGTGATTCTGTCTCTAACCATTAGCTGTAACATCCCTGATCCCAATTCTTTTTCACCCCCAATATTAACTCCTCCTTAGCAGATGAAAGCTCTGGGCGTCAGTACAAAGCCAAATGAAGTCACTGGGAAGCCCTCCACGGCAGGCACACGGAGTTCAGGGATAGGCCCAAAGAAAGCAAGACAATGAGTTTGATCAGCTACAGATCCATGTGTGCGAGCTACAAGCACTGCCTTGCCAATAAAAATTCCAAGACCAACTTTTAAATGTGAATCTGTTTACAGTTCACTCCTGAAATTTCTCCTTCTCCCTTGCCTAGTCAGAACATCAAGTGGGAAGATGAGACAGGAGAGTTAATACAGAAGAACAAATAACATCGCGGAGAGGAAAGAGAGACCTCTCCTTCAGGATGTTTGAGACCTGTAGATGAACAGTGCTTTCCAGGTCTCGAGTGGAGCAGGATTCCTGAAGCGGGACTCCTCAAGGGACACAGATGTCACGTTCTCCATACCACGTGGGATTTCCACAGGAATCACTGCAGGTTAAAATGCAACTACACTGGTTGCTGAGGACACCGTTGCTCTGGGGCCAAGGCTCTCAGGGTTTGTCCTCTCCATCACATTGACCAACAACCCCCAGCTCTCTGGGAGCTCTGCACCGTCGGAAAGCTGACTGCCTGCTGCTTCCCACACCACAGCCAAAGCCTCTAATCACTGGGGAAGGGGTCTTTAATCCATGTGCAGTCCCAAATATTATATGCAGAACCACAGCAAACTGCTTGCTGTTTGGAGCGAGACCTGATATTCTGCCACATCTCCATTAAGCGCCCTCTCTCAGACAATATTCAGACATCAAACCAACTCCCTCTAAGCACGAGGGGCAGAAGGAAGAGAGGGAAGATCTACCCACCTTCCTCTAGCATCAGTGAGTCTGATCCCTCCACTTCTATCCATGCAAATAGTCCTACTGCAACTGGAAAGTCATGAAATCTGGCGCTGCAGAACAGAGGGTATTTGAGGAGAGAAAGAGGAGAAATTAACAGGATTTTTGCAGGAGAGAAATTACTTTGGGCTTTGGGACCAGGACTCTATCGCAAAATGCTTTTTTTGACTCCTAAAGCAGCGTGCAAAGCACACACACAAACAAGGGAGAAGGCGCCGTACTTTATGAGCCACGGGGCCCCGCAAGGCCTCCTCCGTCCCCCCCACCCCACGCATGCCCTGGCAGACTGCATTAGCCAAACTGGATAGAGGGGATTGGACTTGTTTACAGACACACCGCTAGCTGCTTAAAGGGACTCTAAATCCGTGTTTGATGTGCAAACCGTCAGCTTTGCTACTGTGCCTTTGTCAAGCAGCCCTGGCTCTGCTCATCCTTGTGTGTGTCTCTCTCTCTCAATTAAGATTAAAAGCGCCTTGTGCCATCATCCGCTCTCAAGGTAAGCCCCTCTGTAGTGCCAGCGCTGTACCCTGTCTGCTACCTCGCCTTTATCTGATCCATTTGGAAACGACTTTTATATTCTCATTAGGCTCATCGCCTGCCCTCCCCTCCCACACGCGCGCTCCCCCTGAGGCAGCTGAGCACACTTGCTCTACCTTTGCAGATGTTGTTAAGCCTCTTACTAAATCTCACCAACGCAGGCTGCCGCTCTACGCTCCTAAGGAAGTACAGACCCCATTATACGTACTTTTCCTTTCTTCCTCCATTTGGCGTATTATATCCCCATCGTGACTGCAATTTAATTAGCACCAAGGAAAGCATTCTCCAGCATCTTCCACTGCAGAACACCACCAGCAGGGAAGGACGCAGCAGAAAATCAAGTCCGCAGGGTCAAGAGAGGAGAGACCATTCGCACCTCCTAGGTGAACCGGCCTGGGAGCTCTGGGCATCACCAAAGTCTGTTTTTCCATGTAGGCTCTACATATGTTCCCCCAACTGCAGTCCTGCAGACTGTCAGCACTTAGGTGAAGTAGCTCACATCTCTTCTCTGCAAAGGGAGTATCTCTCTGCCCAGAAGCCAACCTTACCTCTCAGCAGCTGCATTAGCTAGCCCCAGGTTTAAATAAATAAATAAAAATTTAAAAGGTCCAACACTGGCCAGAGAAGTAGGAAGAGATTAAACCTACAAGCTGGATATCAACCCAGTGTAGGCATAACCTGCATTTCAAAAAAGGAGCTGGATATAATTTTCATCAATGAAGAGCAACAGAGCTGGCAGAGGCGAGCGCCCTTCCTTTACACTACGTTCTCTGGTCCTCTGCAAGGGACTTACTGGCTTTCAATCTGTGTTGGAAACAACAAACACTTGCACACTTGAAATTTGCACAACTATTTGGTGAACAGGTATTTATCCAGGGACTATAGAAACCAGCGCGCTCTGTTTTTCAAGCACAAGCACCTCCGCTCCCAGTCATAAACAGAGGCAGAGAAAGCAGAAGTTTACTATTCTTGAAAGCCTGAGGACACGATACTGTCAACAGTCAACCCAGATGAGAAGGAAGGAAGAACAGTAAGAGAGGGTGCAGACGTGTAAAATCTTAAACCAGTGAGATGGATTTTCTCAGCCAGTTAAGAATTCAGAGTTACAAACAGGGCAGCTCTTCCCAAAACCCAGGACCCCCTGGGACCTAAGGAAATCCAAGTGCATCAGTGGTAATCGTAATAAATCTGTCGTGCAGAGCTGGCCCAACAGACGCAAGTTTGCTCCGTGATTAAGAGATCTCTGTAATACCTTAAGGTCCCCAGTGGGCCAGAGCAGTGAGATACAGCCAACGTGCATCAAACACGTAAGAATATCTCAATCATTACCACAGCTGACGGTGGCTCCGAAGCCAATCGATAGGGCAATTAGATTTTATCAGTACACGCCTCTCGGCCACCTACTTCTGCTGTCGCTGCAAAAGCCTCAGTTACCCCTGCCAGTTCCGGGTCTCCAGATGACTGAGAAGCACTGGCTGGAGCAGATTTTTGCTTTTTTTGTAGATTTTTTTCTGTTGGTATTCTTTATTTCCTTTAAAGGTCCAGTATCAGGGGACACTTCAAGCATGAGTTAAGCTGTCAGCTGTTCTTATCTAGGCGTCTTGCTTCAGTACTCACACTAGCAGGGGGGAACACCACCCATCCCCAAATCTCTCATACGCTGAATCTCCAGAAGTAGGCTATAATCCACATCTATTCCATATTGTCACAGTGGAACAACATACAGGTCTGGCAGAGAAGTTAGGGAGGATAAGAGAGCAAACTGAGCTCTGTTGTTCTGTCCTCATCTGCTTTATGATATTGGGCAAATTTGCCTTTCTGTGCCTTGGTTGACTCATGCACCTCTACAATGTACTCGAAAACTTGTGAAAGGCATTATGCATCTTGCCCAACATTTCTGATGAAACTTTATTTGCTGACAACACAACTACCTCCCTTTCCCCTTTATCGCTGTAGACTATCAATAACAGTCTCTCCATTTTTTATAAGTGTATTTTCAAAGCACTGCAGCTCTCAGATTTGCTATCCCAGACTTCTGCAGATGCTAAACTTGCCAACATGCCACAATCACTACACTGGTCTTAACCACACCTCAGCAAGGCAACAGATAGAATAGCCATTTGTTTTTGATGACTCCAGACTCTTCCTAGCTCTTTACGCCTCACAAGGTCCAAAACACAGTGACTTCTTTCGTCCCAGCTATCCCAAGTCCTACGACTGCACCTCCTCTAGGCTTATTGTTCCATTGTGGTGGGCTGGCACCCACCACTCTGGGTTGTTATACTCACCGAGATGGGCTATCAAATCCTTTTCTAGCCAGGGCCAAACCCTATCCATGTCTTTCAGGACCCATTTATTTTCTGAGTCTTTCAGCTTCTGCTGTCCCAAACTAAGCTTTTCAGTCTCTCTGTTCCCAAATACAACCATCACCATTGACAGTGACCTGTTTTCACTTAAAAATTATCCATAAGCCTTCAAGGATATTAATAACAATGCTGGTCTTCCAACCAAAAGCCTTATATGTTTCAGCAACACATCAGCCCCTTCAGCCCCTTTTGACCTGAACACCAGCCCAGCTCTAGTTTGAACCCTGACTCCAGTCTCCTATCTTCCAGAACTCATAAAAGTCCCAGAACTAACTATACACCATTAGTTTCAGCCCCTTTCTGCATTTCAAAGACCATTAAGGATCCAGTAATGCTTCTAATTTTCCAGTCCACGCTGTTTGAAACTATAGCACTGCCTCTAATCCCGGTTTAACTACAAATCAAGGAACTCCCTCACAGAATTAATCATAAACCAACCAACCCTGCCAACTTCAACCCTATTCTTAACCCCATGGGCCCTGCAATAAGCAAATTTCTTCCATTCGTGTTCTCAATCCTCTATTTAGCCTCAGCCACAGCCAAGAAGCCACATACACTTCTGAGTCCTGTTTTAGCAGTACACACTTTCCCCCCTCCTGCACGTGTAGAACTTGCAGAGCAGTCTCCGGAGTGTTCCGACGCTACTGGCTGGGACTGTATGCCTAACTTCAAACCATAAATGCTAAAGCAGCAACAGAAAACGTAGCAGCAGATTCCAACTTACTTTGAGAGCACTGCAGCTTATAGTCATGACCGATGCGGGAGTTTTCAAACATACCGGCATTAACATCATTTATTCAGCATTGTCCATCTCCAAATGCCTTTTTGAGGGCGAGATTCTCATCACCCAAATACACAGCATTGTTCTCAAAGGCATACAATGCAAACAGCAGGCAACTAGGGGCACATTTCTTTTTCCCTTATTGTTGTAACAAAGTGGTTTCAACAACAGCCAGCCTTTTAGACTAACGCAACGCTAACTCTCTTAAAATGTACGTAGCAATTAGTTATACCATTCTCCCCTTCCACACCTGCCAGTAAAACCAAACAGAACCAAGACATAAACCCAATACGCAGCATCAGCCGCAGATCCCAACACATTTTGCTTCTGTTCCCCTGACTTCCATGTCCGGGAGGTGGTGACATAGGTACCAGCTCAGCACATGCTCTCAACTCAGAGCTGGCAGGTTCCGCGTAGACTTTGGCAAATGAGTCTTCCCTTAATCAAACAAGCATGCGGAGCGAGCCGGCTCCAGACAGCGGGGAAAAATCAGAGTAAAACTGTCCCTGTGGAGATCTCATGATGCTCCCTCTCCCTTTAGACACCTAATCTCCCCACCATACCCCTCACCTACTCTTTTGCCGGTCAACTCTTGCTAGACACCCCAAAATCTATCACGTCCTGAAAAGCTCTGTCACTTGCTCGGTGGCCTCTTGTGTGAAAGAGCCCTCTTCTTTTTCACTACTCAAGACTTTCGTTGAGGTCAGAGCCAAGCACTGCTGTCCTTACTGCTACAACATGCGTGCACTGCCTCTGTTTTACATTTCTTACTGTTTCTTACGGTTAAGAAGCTAACCAGAGAACCTCACACATAAATTCTAACAAATAAGAATGAGGACTTCTACATCTGATGTTTTCTACCGCTTAACACTGATGGGAATGAAAAGTACCCTTTGCATTTCTGGAATGCAAATCTCAAAGAATTTCAGCAACGCTGATCAAGCCCAGCAGTTTCTCTGTAAAGCAAACAATATCAAAAATCATTTTAACATATGGGGGCAACTGAGACATATAGACTCAAGCAAGGTCATACAGAAAAACGAGTATCTCTGGCCAGTTTGGCTCTTAGAGCGGTGTAGCGAAAGGGGCTGTGGAGATTGGTTAATGAAGAGAATATGGAGATTCAGCTGTGAAAGCAAAGACGGGGACCTGCCCATGGCTGCTTTAGAGACAAATCCCCCAGTTCAGCACAACACATACGGGACCGAACACTTCACTGCAAAAGTTGTCACATCGGCACGAATTTCACTGCAGGCAGGAGGAACCCTTCTGGAAAGGGGTCAAGCCTCCCGCAGAAGGCAAACCGGGCACCTGCCACGTTACTCGATATCCTCCAAAGACATTCCCAAAGTGTATTAGACGTGGCGTTCCCTTCAGATCCAGGGTTAAGTTACACACTCAACAGAATGACTTACAAGAAAATATGAACAAAACCACAAACACACAGATTTTCAGGAAAGGCCTACATTAACACACACGGAGAGATCCAGTTCCGATTTGGAAGGAGAGGGATCACTCAATATAAAAACCGGCGCTACTCCCATTTTTTCCTCAACTTTTATTTATAACCAAAAGCAAACGGTAGATTCTGCAAACAACAAGCAGATCTCTAGTTTCTTAGCAGTGCCTCACTTGTTGACTGATGCGTATCTACCACCGACGCATCCTTGCCCACAGCTCCCTTACTGACATCCCGAGAGGCACCGCGCAGGAGCCAAGAGGAGCGTTTCTGGTTCTACCATGGTAAATTGAAACCAGGTGAACTTCCCCAAAAAGCCAAGTAGCACTACAAAACCAAACAAACATGCTCATAAAGGAGTTGGCAGGCACAGAGACAGCGCGGGGAACCTCTGATTAATGAAATTACAAATCAAACCATGCTCTCTGCAAGGCCTTTCTGCTTCACTTGACACTAACCCTGGGGACATTTCACTTCTTTGCTGGCGCAAGCTCCTTTGCCAGTAGTTTAACACAGACCGCTAGATTTGAGAATAACACAGGACTGAGATCTCAAAAGGACTTTAACATCACCATGAAATCCTTTCCATGTTAATCTTCAGCCAGAATATTAAAAGCCTTCGTATAGCTTACTCCAAAGTGTAACACAAACAGCCACAGAAAAAAAAAAACCCAGCTGCTGAAAAAATGAATAAATGAGGGAGTGAAAAAGAGAGAAGGGAAGTCAACAAACCCAAACCAGCGGGACCCGTTCCAGCTGCTTACCTGCTGCTCCTAAGCCAACGTCGATGCTGTTTCTCTTGAATTCACAGCGGCTCTGGGTCTCTGGCATAACGAGCTGACGGCTCTGATGCAGGTTGGAGATGATAGTGGAAAGGTCGTTATCACGGCTGCAACAGAGCAGAAAAGCACCAAGTTAAGGAAATCCTATTTGCCACCACATAATTGATTTTTGTGTGTATGAGCGTATGTGTGCGCGCACGCAAGATTCTTTTGTTTGCCCCTGACATAGCTGTATTTCAAGAAAGGTTCTCCCCCTCCTACCCATCAGGTTCCTAGGTAACCTCCTCTAGTTTTGGGGATCGGAGACGAAGCGCAAAGCGCTTCCCAAACAGCACTCTCATTTCCCATAAAGGGCTCTGCTGCTGCCAGAGCTCCTGATTTCAGTTTTGCCAGATATAACTTGCGTGGGCCAGAACTTACATCTCAGATGGAAAAACTGAAAGTGTAGGAATTGGCAGATCTATTCCAGAATTAATAGGAAACTTGAACTGAAATAACTGATAGTTTTCTATCAGTTGCCATCCTTCTATTCTTAAAAAAAATAAGTTTTTCCATTCCATCACTGTTGGAACACAAGACTACTTTATTTACTTGAATAATAGTTTTTCTTTTTAGAGAGAAACTCACCATGAACCCGGACATCAGCATTACTCAGAGCTGAGGGTACAGATTTATTTACAAAACTAATTTCCAACTCTTCACTCTAACAGATTCTGAAACAATGCTCTCTTCCTTCTGGGACAAGAGAACGCAGTAGAGCAGTTCAGCATTATTTTGCCTGCTATCCTTGCATCAGATTGCTGCTAAGTAGGCTAGTTTAGTCTTCTTTTTTTTTTCCTTCTATGGAGAGGGAGAACACAAACGCAAAAAGACATTCACTGTAGCAGATACTGCAGTTCAGCTGGCAAAGGCTTTTGCTTGCAAACCGCTATCCACTTGCAAAATATTTCTGAATAAATGATACACAAACACTGAAGAGGAAGAACAAGCTAAAACGTATACATGATACTAAATGGAAGTGCTGGAATGTCTCCCTTTTGTTTGTTTGCAGTATATGTTAAATCACCCATCCTCCTAGCACAAGGTGCTTGCCCCAAGCTAAACGTGGCTATTTTTCTTCCTCTCCTCTTTCTAAATGGAAGATGACAGCCAGAAGAACCAGAGACACTTACAAAAAATTATACATATTAGAAATCCTGCCCTCCCTCCCACATCCACGGCTCCCTCCCAACCTCTACTCACATGGCAAGTGCACCCACTCTGTGCTGCTGTGACACACAGCACATGACCACCAACTCACTGGTGCAGAGGAGTGTCCTCACCTGGGACCAGCAGGACAACACGGAGGGTGCATTATCTGCAGAATTACCTAGCAATGATCTTCCTTTAAATATCCCCCCTCTTATCCCCCCCTCACCTCCTCCCCACCTGCTGCACCCCCACCTCCCGGCCATCGGCACCGGCAACAGGAGCGGATCTGCTCAAATGCTCCCGAGCGCCCATCCCTAGTGCAGAAGCAGGGGCTAATCTGTCGTCTAGCTCTCTGCTAATCAGATAAGTTTATGACAGAAAGTCTTTAGACAGAGGTACTTTCAGCGGGCGTCTGGCTCCAGATTTTCGCAAGATGTAGCAGACAAAAACAGACTCTCATTTCAGCAGCCGCTGTCATGTCCCCAGCTGCTCCCCCCGCGCTCCCCCCACCCCCGGTCTCAGCAAGGAGATAGGACGCGCGGATCCCAAAGCCTTTGAGCACCCATTGCATCTTCCTCCGCTAAACCAGTTCAGATTCCTCCTTATGCAAGCAGAAGGCTAATTACTTAAGCAAGCCCACAGGTGAGTGGGAAGCCCATTTCTCCTGTGCCAAGCAGTTTTGGGTCTTATCCTCTTTTAGCTGCCACCTTTAAGATGCATTATGCAAATATTTTGGTGTCTTAAGTCATTTATGGGATTAATGTGAAGTGATTATCAGTTCTTTTTAATCATGCCAATCAATAACTGGATGTCAGGGACAGAGGACAAATGCAGATAAACGCTGCCATCAGCACAATGCTCAGGAAAGGGCGGAGGAGATGAGCCAGAAGTGCAGAGGGAGAGAGGCAGGGAGTAGGAAGAGAAAAATGGGATAATTACATCTTTGCGTTTGCAGAGTGTCTTGCATCCCAATCGAGCCCAAAGCACCTCCGATATGTAAACACGTTAAGAGAGCTGCAAGAAGGAATTGTTTTATCCACCACTAAAATGCAACTACCTCTCTTTCCAGAAAAGAGCGCAGCAACTCCTTAACATGACTTGATTCTCCCAAACGCCGAGTGCAGAACACCGCGTTATAGCCAAAACCAGGAGATCTACGTGGAAGGAAACATTACCGCACCAGAAATTATATTTTTCTTCCCCAACAATCTTATGTTTTTAGGAGACTTTCCCCGGCCTTAAAATTAAAATCGTCATAGTACGCAAAGGCGCGTTGGCAAGTCGTGACTCCACACACGAGCAGGTACCACAGCGCTGACAGCGACGCTCTACGGGCTTTCAGTTCAACTCACTCTACCCACGCCATCAGGCAGGACCCCAGGAAAACATGGCTTTGCTGGAATTCTTTGCAGAAGGCAAACCGAACACCAAGGTGACATTGAGGGGAAAGGCAAGAAAGACTGGAGGTAAGGCAAGCAGGCTCAGACGGCTTTTAACACATCAAACTGTCCCCAGGAGTTGTCCCTTTTGCCTTAGCGCACGGGAGGTTTGAAGCAGAGACTGCCTTTTTGTTCTGGGCTGGTTCCACGCCCGGCACAATGGGAGGCAGCGTACTGCTGGAGCTCAGTCTCAGTGTGAGAAAAGAGAGTGAATGGTAACCAGAACTTCTTATCAAAATTTGAAATACTTTTCTGGGTAGATGAAGACTTTAAGCATTTTTTAAAAATACTATAGGCCAAGCTGGCCCCAGCAAACACAGTTCCACAGGGCTGCAGTCAGCCTCCAGCCATTGTGTGGGCTCTTGCCCACTTGCGTGAGGCTCTGCTTAGACCACGGAGGACTTTCTACCACCATGTTGGATCAACAGGATGAAACACCAGCTTTGGTTCTGCAAGCTGACAACTCTGCCACCTCCACCTCAGCCGTGACTGCATGAGATAGTAGTGAACAAATGTCAGTTTTACAAGAGACCCTCCTGAACCTCCACAGAGCAAAGTCCAACTAACTGCTTTCATCCCAACGCCACTTAATAACGCTAGTGCAAGTTTAACTTTTGAGTCTCAGTTCTTCAGGTACTCCATCAGTTACTCGATGCTTTAGCCAGGAAGAAGGGCTCTGCCCAGCTAACGACAATTTTCAGAAATTACCCTTCTTTTCCACGCTCGCTACCTCGGACTGCAGCACTGCAACTGCCCTCCCAACCCTGAAATCCCCCTGCCCGCTGCTGGGTGGCCCAGCAGGAGGGTGAAAGACACGGCACTACCGCAGCCGTTGGGAGACCTGCTTGGTCCACGTACCAAAAGTTGCAAAACATGAGCTATAACTCCAGTCCGGCCAAACTCCTTCACAACTCAGTCCTGCCCAGGCGCTGCCCTTACCCCCAGCCCCGAGGGGAACACCTCAGCCAAATCACAATCCCCGACGCCAGCCCTCGTCACATCCACCTCAGCCCTGCCTCTCCACTTGCCATAAAAATCCTAGAATCATGGAATCATTTTGGTTGGAAGAGACCTTTAAGATCAAGTCCAACCCTTAACCTAACACTGCCAAGTTACCGCTGAGCCATGTCCCTCAGCACCACGTCTACACATCTTTTAAATACCTCCAGGGATGGTGACTCAACCACCTTCCTGGGCAGCCTGTTCCAGTGCTTGACAACCCTTTCGGTGAATAAATTTTTCCTAATATCCAATCTAACCCTCCCCTGGTGCAACTTGAGGGCATTTGCTCTTGTCTTATCGCCTGTTACTTGGGAGAACAGACCGATCCCCACCTCGCTAGAAACACCCTACCATTTCTCCACAGAGAAGGGCTATCTGATAAAATCCAGCCGGCGCTGGCTGACCCCCCCGGCAGGACGGCTGGGAGCCCGGCTCCGGGGCACAGAGCCGAGCAGCGCACAGCGCAACCCGAACAAGCGGCACGGCACAGAAACGAGACCCTCTCCCTCAGCCCAGCTTACGGGGCATTCTCGGTGCGTTCAACTCGCTCGCAACACGGGACAGCGTTTTCAAAAGACAGCAAGTCTCTTGGGGAAAAGGCTATTTGTTCCTCTGGGTTTACACACCACCTAACCCGCTCACAGTAATCCTGCCACACACAGAACAGGCAACAAACTCACGGGGCTGAGGGCTCCGGCAGGCAGAGCCCATGCAGGATTAAAGATCCTTCCCTCGGAGGGAATGCAACAGGCAAAAGAATAACCTCAGGACATCCGGTCAAGATGGGGAACACATACTTTGGGCATATCAACATACATGTAGTAATGCCTAGAACTTGACTGCTGGGTCTGTGACTAACGCAACCGGTCCCTTCTTAGGCGCACGGGGAGGGGAACTGAACGGGGTGCGAGAGCATCCCCTCCCAAGCCCTCATCAGCAGGAGCACAACTCTTGCACGACCTCAGTGGGAAGGAGCCCGCATTAAGGGGATTGGAGAGGGCTGGTCCTTCCCGTGTAGAGGATTCCCCCATCTGTGTGCTGAAGCCAATAATTCCACCCAGGTGCTCACTTGCAGCCCCAGCAGGGCAGAGGCACACTCTGCTTTTCCTTTGTCTTGTCTCCGAGCCGCCGCTGGGTGCCTGTTAATGCAGCCCCCCCCAAACATGCACTGACACATGCACACACAATCAGATTAAAGGTCTGATCCCTTCCAGTAGCATAATATTATATTTTAAAAACCGGATTAGAGAAGGGGGCTTGAGCAAGATACAGATCTCCTGAAAGGTCAAGGAGGAGACAAATAGCCTTCTGTAGGGCTGCGGGTTGCCATGGCAACATTCAGTTTGCATGGGTTTGGGTAATTAATGGTTTGGGGACCCGCAGTACTACAGGTATGTTTCCAAGCAGCAGGGGAACATGTTCTGAGGCATGACTGAGTGGGCACTTCCACCTCACAGCAGCAAGTTTCGCTCCTGCAGTAAAACGAAGGGTAGAAAACCGAGTCCTTACCGGCAGGGATTCCAGAGGGCACGGGGCGGGTTGGCCACATCCAGATTTGCTTTCCAACTGGGAAGTGACCCAGGGTTACTGACTGTCTCCTAAGACCTTTCTTCTGATATCTGGCTCAGGATGATCGAAGCTCTGATCACAAGACATGTTTTTCAGGTATTTCTGCTATTTTGGTGGGCAAAGTTTTACAAAAGAACTTGCAGCACCTACAAGATTTTTGAGTCTGAACTTCAAATCCAATACACTTAACCCCAATCCAGAATGCTAAAGTTTGCCCTGTCCTATATCTGAGCAGTGAATCTAAACATGTCTCGTAAAGATAAACTCATGTTGTTCCCTTCAGTTACAGCTGATGTACTGTTGCTCACTCTCTATTTGAATCCATCATCCTGTTTTTGCAACATCCTACTTAGCAGCTGTGTAGAGGAATAAAACGTTAAAAAAAGATGAGGATCTCGTGTGGCAAAAGAGGTGTGTGATGACCACTGACAAAGGAGTGAGAGATCCCATCTTCACAAAGATGTCCCTCCTACTAAGAAATAAGGGAAAGGTAGCAGCTTCCTAACAGCCCTGTAGACTTCCCTCAAGGCCAACTCTGTAGCTTCGAGAACTGCTGCGAGCGGCACAGACCTTGTCATGAACCTGGCCTCAGAAGGAAGACACTTCAACAAGGAGTAAGGCTGGCAGTGGTGATGTGTAAGTGCTTCTTTATCACTGTGCTCCACGTAGCATCAAAGTAGTAACCATCCCACCAAACATGCCATAGACGTAGCCTGCCTTTGCCTTGCCCGTTTATCCACTGAGAAGAATGTCCTCGGCTTTTGCAAGCTGCTTTCCATCCAACAGCATTCCCATTCTGCCACTAGGCTCTGTCTCGCTGCCAAAAGCAACAGTCGGAGAAGCGGCTGGATATTATTATGGCTTGGGCAATTTTCAAATCCTAATGAAGAGAGGGCACAGGAGCAACAGATCCATTTACCAGGAATGCAGGAAAGCTGTGATAAGGGTTTTGCCTAAGCCACAGGCAACTGAGCAGCTCACCAGTGCACCACAACTCACGCACCGCGCACGGTGCAAGCAGCAACCACAAAGCTTTAAAGGGCCAAGTCCAAATGCCTGGATGCAGTATGAAATGAAAGCTGCTCTCTAACAAAATGGCCACCTGACCTTGGAGGGTACTTCTGAAAACGCTGTACGCTTGACCTGCTACACTGGCAACAAAAGCAAACTGCAGGGGGGCACAGCATAGGAGGGATATGATGCTGCCGGTTCCATGCTACGTCTGGGAAACAACGAATAAAGTCTTCCTCATCCTAAACCCTCACACCCAAACCCAATGAACATTGGTGCAGGACTCTGGGAGTATGGTCAGGGCAACATGGATGACTGTGCAGCTCAGATACAGATCGGAGCTGACAGTCTAAAATTCCCTGTCACGTCCCAACGCTCTGATATAAGGAGCCCGTTCTGCAAAGCAGCAATGAGACGTACTAATAACTAACGGCTGCAAAAATTACCACTGGAAGGAAAAAAAACATTGCTAATGTTCCCTACGAATGCTTTGATTGCTGCACTGTCTATGTTTAATGGAACTAACCGGTCCTCTGTCTCCCCCAAAGCTGGTTGTTCTGATGAGACTTTCTGTAATGGCAGTATAATGGTCCACCAGTGGTCATTTGATAGCCACACTGCCTACGGGAAACGGCACTCACGGGGAGAGACAGCCACATCAACAACCGGCGTAAACGTCACCCAGACAGAAGGTGCCTGTTTGGGACAAGATGCCACAGTAATCCATTGACTCATCTGTGGAGTCTGCAGAGAAGCACCTGCAGGTCAACAGCGAAACCAGCAGTACCATCACGTCTGGCACACGTTGCATGAGCAACGTCATCTAGTCTAGCTAATGCGCCACAACCTGTGCTCAAGGAAGGAGAAGTCTATGATAGGGACTGCCACTGAACTGTCAGATTTGCTAAGTGTGGCCGTCCCTTGGGACGTATAAATGAATTAGGAGCAAGCCCTTTCAGGCAACCAGACATGCAGCAATCCTGCGTGACTGACTTCTGGGAACAATCATCTTTTTTTGAGCAACATCTGCACCATAAGCCTCCGACTGGCAGTGCGTGAAGCCAGCAGTTATTGCTCCAAAACCCATTCTGGTCCTGTCTTGTCCCCTGGTCCTCATGCTGACCAGCATTTGGACCCTCATGCCAGTGACGTCTCCTCAATCTCAAATGGCCCCAGCAAACGTGTCCCCTACGTCCGCTGACAGCCACGCTCCCAGCCTGGTTCTGGAGCCAGCCCTGCCAGCACATCCAGCGCGCAGTGACTTACACAGGGGACTACACAATTGGGGCAGACACCTCGGTCTCTTGGCCCCTCGAGGTGCTGACAAATGCCTGTAGGGCACCTGAGTGGAGACATACCACCCTTGAGGTCCTCAGGAGGTGGCAGCTTCCAGTGATCGTTAACCCAAGCCGGATTCAGACTGGGAGCAATGCCTTTTAAATGTGTTTCATTTACAGACATTAGCAGCAACTGCATCTTTAACAAGGAGAAGGATGAGGAGACTAATGGATGGAGACAATTAACCAAAATATAAATCAGTGTCAGAGTCTCTGCATCTAGCAGAGGCAGCCAGGCGCCCGCAGGGTCTGGTGATTCTCGCAACACGCTGCTCGGAGTGACTGCAGAGAGCGATTGCAGAGGAGGGAGGGCAGGGAGAGGGGAAGGAGACAATTTGGGCAAAAGTTAAATAGTTTTCAATAATGGCTGCTTCCCTGCGTGCTGCAGCCCCCTCCAAAATCAAGAGGCAATAGTAACAGTAGCCTCACCACAAATGCCGTGCCTCGTCCTCCTGACAGGGTGAGCCAGAACGAGCCCTGTGTGTCCCTTAGAGACTGTCCATCCTGCGGGCAGACAGGGTTTGCTCTGCCCATGCTCCGAGCGGCAAGATCACACACAGTAACCTTTCCGCGCTTGAAATCAGGCATACAAAAAGTGCGGGTCACTCCGCAGAGGAGGTATTTCACCTGCAGCGCAGCACCGCTCAGCAGCGCCCAAAAAAGGCTGCTCCAGTGTTCGGATATTCAGCACAAGTTTGGAACTCAAGCTGTCATTTTTCTGCTCCAATTTCCTGCCCAGACTTCGCTGGCACGTCAGCCATCCTCTTTGTGCTGCTGCTCTCCACCCACACAGGGATGCACAGGGGGAGCGGGAGGCACTGGGCACCAAGAGCCAACCTGGTACTTCAGCAATGGGAGCTCCAGGTGTATCCGAGATAAAAAAGAAGGAGCGATATTCTCAGTAGACACAAAACTGCATAGATCCAGAAACTGCAAGACAGTTAGCTGAGGCAACGGTGAATGAATCCAGCACCGGAGCAGACTGGGTAAGTCTTTTCCTAATACTTGACCAAATCAAAGGCAAACTGAAAACCCAGTCAAAAATGTATGACTGGCTTTGAAGGGATGCAAAGCAGGAGATTGATGCCAGGTTTGGAAGAGAAGAGAGACTCAGAGAAGTAGCATGTGAGGGAATAAAACTGAAAAATATTTCTTTTTAAATATGTTTCACTGGCTCTCCAGCCCCTTAACGATCACACAGTAAGTGCAGGGATTATATTAAATTTTACTGATCAATACAGTTGCCATAAAACTGTCCCGACCCTCTGCCCCTCCCTACGATAAAGAAAAAAAAAAATCCAATATGCAAAAGGAGGAATGCCAGGGCCTGCAGGGGAAAGACGCGAGGACATTGATTAAGCCAGGGAGAGCAGAGAGCAGCGCAGTGCCCACGCGTCCTCCGCACAAACCACACACGTCACTCTGAGGAACACACTCGGGGTTTCTTTTTCTTCCTCATGCTCAGCCTGACCGGACGCGAGTCCGGTTCGAGAGCAGATTTCAATGGTACCCCCGGCTCAGGTAACAGACTCACAGGCTGTGTTGACTCTGCAGTCACTCCCTCGTACGCGCCAAACGCGCCCGTCCCAGCCAGGCCAGGTCCCCTGCCCGGCCGGCTCCATACGCCAGGAACGGCGGAGAGTTTGCAGCTCCAAGGAGATGACAATATTGCCAGAACCTGCAGAAACACAAGCCATTTTTTTTTCTTCTCTGTCGACCTGTCAACTGAACTGTGTTCAGTTTTGGGCACCTCACTACAAGAAGGACATTGAGGTGTTGGAGCGTGTCCAGAGAAGGGCTACTAAGCTGGTGAGGGGTCTGGAGGACAAACCTTATGAGGAACAACTGAGGATCTGGGGTTGTTTAGCCTGGAGAAGAGGAGGCTGAGGGGAGACCTTATCACCCTCTACAACTACCTGAAAGGAGGGTTTAGAGAGATGGGAGCTGACCTCTTCTCCCTGGTGACAAGTGATAGGACAAGAGGAAACGGGTTCAAGTTATGTCAGGGCAGGTTTAGATTGGATATTAGGAAGTATTTTTTCACTGAAAGGGTTATTAAACATTGGAATAGGCTNTTTTTTTCTTCAGGGTAGGTTAACGGTTGGACTTGATGATCTTAAAGGTCCCTTCCAACCTCACTAATTCTATGATTCTATGATTCTATGACCTCCTCTCCCCTCTCCTCACCATCTCCCCAAAAGAGAAGTTTCTGGTGTAAGGCTGAGACCGGTGTCACAGCCAGACTGTTGTCAGAGTCATTTAGCAACGAGCAGACAGTGTGAGCGTGTCGCTCAGGGCTACCCAAACTGGAGCATACGCCCAGGGACAGGACAAGCATGTAAATCAGTCAGTGACTGTGTGAAGGGAATAATGAGCTTTTTATGGAAGCCATTAAAAGGAAAACCCAGATTGGTCTATAAATACTCTTGCATCATTATAGCTCTGAGAAACAACCTTATGTAACAGCACAACTATGCAATGTCAGGACTGGTGTAAAACAACCACTCAAAGGCTCTCCCTGTTTTTCAGTTAGCATTTTTTTAACCCCAAAACAAAACTAATAACCAATTTCCAAAGAAAACACAGGCGCTCCAGCCCAGCCTTTGAAAAAAATCCACCTTCTGTCTCCCTACGATGCACAGGTAAATCTGGGGCTCGTTAAAAGGACCCACAAAGGCAGACGTGACCTGGGGATCACCGGCCACTGTGCTGCCGCAAGAGAAATAGCTGACGGTGGCTCCCACATGAAATGCCACCAATATCACTCCTTTTCCCTTAACCTACAATGTCCAGCCTCTGTGGGCCATTTAATCACAGATCCATTGATTTTAAGCCCCAGAAGGGACCGTTATATCTACCTCGTCTGACCTCCTGCACAGAACCTGTCAGAAAATCACCCTATCGTACTCCCAGTTAATAGTGGCAGCTCAGAGTGGAAAAAAAACTGCGTGACCTGTGTCTCTGCCCACCGGGCAGCAAATAGAGACACCACCCCCCATCTCAGAACCCCGACCACACTGAATCGAGTGCCCTGGGAGTCAAATAATCTCTTTACTCCCAAGAGCTGATGAATCCTCTCTCAGCTTCTTCCTTACTAGTACGTAAACCTTCCTACCCAGGCGAAAAAAAAGCACATTTCACAAGATGACCGCTCTGACTCCCTGCCACACGTGCAGCACCAAATCAGTGCAGGATTAACCACCTTCCAGTCCAGCAGAGCTGAGAGTCATCTTGGGATAAGAAATTCTGCAAAATAACTTTCTCCTCAGCATCTCTTGCTTTGGCCTGGCACGGCCTTTGAGTGCCAGAGGTCCTTGAGCAGACAGGCAAGGTCACCGTCTCCGACACTCGCAGGCAGTAAAACTGGGGTCACTGAGTCAGCAGAAACGGAGAAGGGATGGGGATCAGGGAAAGCTGGCAGCTCAGACCGATCAAGGGCTCTTCCCCCTCCTCCCTCGCTCCCGCTTATCACCTTGCACACAGCTCAAACCATCCAGCAGCATCTCCCTAATCGCACAGCGCACAGCCTCCTCTCAGGTCGACGGTGGACAGAACAGCCAGAGCAGGATAAGACCTAAAGCTGGGCACAGGAGGATTTGGGTCAAGGATTTGAAGGNGGGGGGGGGGGGGGTGTGTGTGTGTGTGTGCAAGGGGGAGCGGCAGAGTTTGTTTCACTCTTAAACAATAGGCAGCGTGACCCGCTGACAGGCTGTGTCACTTTTCCATCAGAGATAGGCAGATAAGCCCCAGGCAAAGAAGCTGGGTGCAAGCGAGCATGTGTATGTGCAGCTCTGGGGAGCAGAGGGGCTGCCTCCCTCCTCCAGCCCTCTCTGTGCCTCTCCCCGTCCCGCTTCTCCTGCTCCAGGACCTCCCTGGCGTGAGCTGGGCAGCCTCAGCCCCTCTGACCCGCCGCGTGGCAAGCTGCTGGGAGGCGAGCTACGTGAGATGCGCCTTCTGGCTCCCTCTCCTTATTTCCCCAGTTCATCTCTAACTTCTCTATTTGCTGCAAAAACCTAGACCCGGCACCTACCTGCCCACTGACACTCGTAGCCAGCGCTTTTACACGCTGAGCCAAGTGCAAACTGGCTCCGTTATTCAGGAACGCAGCTTGGGGCCTGACGAAGCTAACGGAAAGGTTCCCACCTACCTCCAGTGCCACAGGGGTAAGCTGTACCCCGTGAGAATTCTGCGCTCTAGACAGAAGACAGCAGTAGGATTTCCGGCAGGCAAAGCTCAGGGCACAGCTGCCTCTCATTCCCTGGTGATGTTTTTATCGCTCAGTCTTTTGGTTGCCTTTTAAAACTTCATCGTTGATAAAAAAACCTCTCAGTCACTCTCTGTCCTTCTTAGACATCAGTCTTGATAGACCTTGACAACAATTTACCAGCACCCCACTTCTGCCTCTCCGTATCTCCACCTTCTGATGAGATGTCACCCATCAGACACAGGCAAAAAGGGAAGGAAAAGGGAGAGGCGAGGGAAGGGAAAAGAGCAAAGAGGGAGGGATAAACAAGTTTTACCAACCAGAAGGAGCTGAGAGGCCTGAAAAATCTAACCCCAACCATGGGCAATACAGCCCTAATTCTCCCTGCAGAGTTATCGTGAAAAAAAAGATCATTCTGCAATGCCCCAAGCAAAATGCTCATGAAATTTCATTAATGTTCATGGCAGTTCATAAAAATGATCAGTAGAGCTGGCAATTCCAAAATTAGGTGGAAATAAGTCTAGAGATGTTTTTATTGTAATCCTGCTTCGTCATTCGGCTCTCTGCAAACCCATAAATAAAAATAAGACGGAACTACACCACATTGATGCTGGACTGGAGATGGGAAGAGATAAAGCACTGAAATGAAGCGCAAACCCAGTCTGTCATTACTGGCACCTTATCTGATAGTCGGTTTTGACATACGCCCATCCACTAAGGTGCCACAAAAGCATTCAGCACGGGGGATGCCCATGCTAGACATTTTAGCCTCAGATTTCCCCTCCTGTCTGCAGTAATGCAGATAGGGCTTCTGAGTCTGAAAACCTATCAGACAGGCCTAATGCATCTGGAATCCCGCATTTCCACCACAGTTGTAATCTTGAAGCCAAAAAGCTTACTGTGCAGCAGGATGAAGGTGGCTTCTGAGAAAAAGAGAAGGGCACAAAGCATTAGAAATGATGACAGCCCAAATCTAAACAAGGTAGGGAAAACCTTAAACACAGTCAGTCACTACTACTCCTCCATCCCCACCAGGATACAGCGGCCCTCCAGATGAGACACCTCACCCACACTTGTAGAAAGCAGAGGGCTTACAAAAGCATGGTGTAAGCGCTGTGCCAGAGTGTCGTTGGGGAGGTGCAGCTCCTGGGAAGCACCATCCCCATATCGTGCTTGCACTGCTGTTCACAGCAGTCTCCTGCTCTTTGTGCCAGCCTTACCACCCCCGGCTCTCTCCGAGGCAGGAAGCCTGAAGGTCTTGTGCTGTTTTCCTCTCGTAGGGACATGGAACCCAGTACCCCAAGCTGGCAAGAAGCCTGAAGGTTAGTTACAGACTCTTTTCTCCTGTTTGCCATTTTTTCTTGGCGCAGATGTGCATCCAAATACACACACGACTAGTCCCTTGAAAACATCTTTGACTTCTACCTTCTATGCACACGCTCGTCGGGCAGCAACCCAACACAAATTCACCAGGGTTCAGAAGGATTTTCCATAATGGTCCATCTTCATCAGCTTGTCTGCCACAACCAGTACAGGCGTCCGTACGTTTTTCCTCTGAACATCCATCAAGCCCCTACTATCGATCACCGCCTCCCTCCCCGAGCACAGGCTACAGCTCACCTTGGCCACTAACAGAGAAAGTTTCACTACGAGAATAACGAGGGCAACCATGGCAAGCAGAACTGCAGCTGGAGGGTGGGGTGTCACATACTTGTGCACCCCCTTATTGTGAGTCAAGTGCATTTCATGAATACCTAAAACTGTCTCCATTCTGCTCTTCCCCCCTGCCTCCTCACTACACACACCTTGTGAGTCAACCTCCAACACTCCCTGCTTCACGGGCTCCTGCAGCTCACGCTGGATCCCTGCCTCATCCTAGAACTTCAGCGTCTCTTCGGTTTCCTTTCCACCATTTCCGAGGGGCTCAGTGTGTTCCCATGCAAATTTATAAACCCTTCTTTCAGTTCCTCAATTTGTCATTAACACCAACCTAATCATCCCTGCTTACCCCGATTTCCCCCAAATTCCTAGGTCTCCCATGTTGGATGTCCAAACTCATCCCTTAAAAAATACTTCTGAAAACTCTGTTACTTGTCGGACTCCAAGTCACGGCCGGCCTCCCGCTCGGAGCTAAGCAGCTGCTCCCGCTGCACGCGTGCAAGCGCGGGGAAGGGCCAAACCATTCCTCCGCCTGCAGCACCAGGCAGCCTGGAGGTCCCGATTTTTCTCCCGACAGGTTTTTTGGCACGCCTGATTTGCACCAAAATCAACGGGCTTGTCCTGCTGACATGGAGAGCGTTCCCTGAAGTTTTGGACTTGCCCAGATGCTGCGTTCCAATGTTCCTCAGTAACAGAGGAACAGAAATGTTTTGCTCAGCCAGTAAAAAGAATGTGTCGCTGCCACGCAGCTGGTGTGCCTAATGGATATAAGGTCTCTTTAAATATCCCAAATTCCCCTCATTTTCTCAATTCATTAAGCCGCCTGCTTTGAACTGATGAAATATTAAAATACTCAGATGAGCAATTTTAAATGGGTGATAGGGTATAAGTTTAGACAATGAACAGTGGAAACTGATGATCTACAGGAATCACTCACATATCCGATGTATTAAGGACAAGACGTATCTGAATCCTTTCAATTTCACAGTAGGATGCAAAGAGGGAGGTCAGAAAACCTCCTATATTCCTGAAACATGCACTTGAAGTTTTGATCCAACGTACAATCTAAAAGCAGAAGGATATGATTCTCTTTTCGATGCAGCTGAAATATATCAAGAATGCTCCCCAAAAGCTGCAACCAAGCTTATGTATATCTCAGCGATATACCAAGGTCTTAAGATGCCTTCACATGCTCAGTTTATCCAGAATCCTTTCAGTTGCCCTACAAAAGGTCCCCCCTCCCATGACAGACACACTGCAGAGATGACAACATACTGGGGATAAATATGAGGAGCATTACTCTTGATTAAACATTCCCTCTTGCCTTGTAGGTATCTAACAGCTTTTCTCACCCACCTTATTTGAAATATAAATGTATTCCTCTAGCTTTAAAGTGAAAGCTAAAGCTAGTTCATCAGCTACCTATTCACCTTTAGCATTTCTCTGAATCTCTGCTAGTACATAGATGGTCTCCTTTCCCTAACCCACCCCTACAGCCAAATGAAGCTTCCTGGGAATGAATGTAAGAGCAAAAAGTACTGCTAATGAAATAATGATGGAATAATTATTTCAGATGAAACCAATAGGTACTAATTTTCTCCTCCCCGTTCATCCATTCTTCCCTACAAGTATGGTCGTTCCAGCACCTGCACAAACCACACCATAGATAAGGCCTTGTTTGACCTTATCCCTACAGGAAAGGCAGAAGCAAAAGCTACCCAGGTCACCCTGCTCTACATGACTCCTGAACATCCCCGACTAATTCACCCGCTCACGTGGGCCCCGGGGAGTGTCCGTCAGCAGCCTCTGTGCAGTCCAGGAATACATGCAACTTCTAGAACTGAATTTCGTCAGTGCCTTCCACCAAGACGGTGTCAAGAATGACTTTGTTTCCTCTCAGTACCAGTCTTTTGGGCAGTTTAGATCCACAAAGAAAAGGAAACCATATACTCTGTAGCACAGAGCCAGAAGTCTGTCCTGTTGCTATTTGAAGTCCCCAAAAAGAAGCTGATGGAACTTCAGGTGCATACGTAGCAGCTCCTCCCATTTTATCTCAGTATCTACACTTTCAAACTTCCCATGGATGCTTTATGGGTGATCAAACACAAGCAAAGCAAAGGTTGCTTTTATTTTTTCTAAAGAACTGAGGCTTAGCTCCTTGGCTGAACCTTCCCCAACGCTCTTCATTCTGCCACAGAACGTTCTTGTTCATGTCTATCAGCTATGTGGATTTGGTGTGGGTTTACTTTACTTCTCTTCTTCCAGTTAAACAAAAGAACACATCCATTTACTTGTTGGGCAACTATTGTCTAAAATCAAACAGGTATGTCACTGTTTGATGAACAAACTGAGTTCATCCATCTGGAAAGTCTTTTCCTTCCAGCGTATTGTCTCCACACAGCCATGCCTTGACTGCCAACAACGCTGGCATTAGCCAAGAGCTTCCTCGTATTTATCAGCTTTGCCTTCAGGAACCACGTCCTGGTTCACAGCTTTAACAGTTACAAAGGTGAGAGCTCTTTGTATATTCCGCCAAGATGAGGATTACAACATTTCCTTAAGCAGTCTACATCCCAAAGCCACTGCAGAAATAAACTGAAAGGGACAAATTCAGCCTCGTGTTAGGTAAGTGTCCTCCCCGTACCAATTCAGAAGTCATGGTTAATACATTCTGCAGTCTTTCACTGGGATCTTTTTAAGCTTTCTATAGCGTACAGTCAAGACTCAGCTTCTCAGTTGTCCTCTAAAGTCATCACAAGTTATGGTCCGCGGGTCTACATACAGTTGGTATCTCACCAGTCTTCTCTGCCCTGACTTAAATCAGATGGACAAAATCTACTCATTCTGTTTAGTTCAGCTCATTATCAGCTTTTTCAATAGGGGCTACTGCTTCAGCCCTGCTGCGCGCTGGTGTCGAGGCAGAAATCAGTGACTGACGTGGAAGGGTGAAGGCAGGTCCCCATTTGAAGGCACTCTCGTCCCTCTGCCACCGTCTGATTTTTCTGCTGTAACGTAAAGGTGCTTATCTGACAAACACCAGCTTTTTTAGCAGCAGATGCTACAGACTGCAGGGTGAAAAAGGGCCACATCTAGCTTCCAGGTGCTAAAAAATTCTTGTGACCTTCTAGTACCTACTTCAGGTCTCCTTGATTAAAAGGCAAAACTTACTAGGAAAAATAAATAAATACATAGCCCAGAAGCCATCCTATATCAATCCTTAAAGGGCAGAGCAGCAGGATGCTCTGGCACTTGGTAACGTTACCTGCATCCCACAGCAATACTTTCTGCTGAGTCAGGATCAGCCTTGACATGTTCAGAACCATCTACTTTTCAATCCTCCTCTCCTGCTTTCTTTTTCTCTCCCTGTGTATTTTCCAAAGGAATGAGCTAAATCAGGCACTTTCCCTTTACTTTTCTTCTCCTGTCCCATTTCCCATGCATTTTTCATCTGCTTCTTCCACTTGGCCTGATTTGTTTAATGCCCTCTTCCTTCTTGACTAACCTGTTTCATTCCTCCTGAAACACAGTTTTCTAAGAAGCGCGCAGCTGTACCACACAGACCGAGTACGTACACGTGACAATGCAGCGAGCACTGCTGTTTAAACTCAGTTCTGGCTGAGCACAGGTCTATGCGAGGGTTAAATCAACGCGAAAAGGCCCACTAAGCATGTTATAGGCAGATTTAAACACGCACATGCACACGGATACACAGGCTCTTGGCCAAATGTCTGTCTGTCTGTCTAAAATACATTCTAATATGGTTCGTGCCCATCCAGAAAGGCTGGTTACACGCCACCGTAATCTTTGTTTAAACTGTGGTTGTTAAATGCATTTTATCTGCTCTGGGCAAGTGATGTCTTTGTTTTCCTTCCGTCTCCTCATGCAGCCTTCATGTGGCACGTACCTGGATAAAATTATCCCCTGGCAGGCACAGTAAGCGTCCCCTCGAGTGGCTTTGTGTTCATGTGGCAGTGAAGAGAGTCTCTTGCATGCTCCTGCCTCCTTCCTTTGTCACTGTTCTGTGCCTGCACCAGCACAGGACTTTGAAGACAGAAACACTGCCTTGGACAGTCTTTCAGAGTTCACTTACCGTGCAGCCAAAAGCTAAAGCACGTGGCTGAACGTCAAGATGCTTAGCTCGATTCTCTTGTCTTTTTACACACCTTTAACCAAATTACTCACCATCTTCTTTCCTACCAGTCAGGCCATCTTTAACAAGGGCAACATTAAACAACTCTTGATTTCCTTGGAAACAGGGATGGCTTAATTGCACTGACAGCGTCTTGAAATTCTCAGGTGGGCAAAATGTTTATTCCACCCTGAGCTGCATCACTGCATGGTATTAACATGCATGGCCTCTTATCTATTTCTCACTCACCTCCCTGCAGTTCCCTCAAGACATCAAGTGGCAACAAATAGAAGGAAAATCCTTTTCCTCCCTGGAACTCCTTTTTATTCCACAATTTATTTTCATGAGATGCCTCAACCTCAGAAAGGTAATCCTGCCCGTGGTGCTGAGCAACTGTGACTCACGCTGAAATTAATGGGAGCGGAGAGTAGGCATCTTGTGGGGGAAACCAGGCTTTAACCTTGAGTTTACTATTTCAAAATTTGACAGGTTTGTCTTGAAATAAAAGAAGTGCATCATTTAACAATTTTAACACATTTCAGCAAATTATTCCCAGAACAGTATGTCCATACAAGGGAATTCTACCTTAAAAAGGCAATTTTAAAGGAAGCCTAGCTATAAACAAAAACGTAAACCTGTATTAACTTCAAAGCTTAAAAGGGAAAGGAGCAAAGCACCTGGCAGGACAAGGAGAGATCCTAATCTCCCCTTTCAGGACAATTCCCCTATGTCAAGCTTTTGGTTCTTTGCATATAGAATGATTTGTACCCAATTAAATGTCTTTTTATCCCAGGCAATGCAGACAGCAATTCTAAGGTGGCTAAAGCCAAGGAATCCAGCTCTCCTCTGACAACTTGGAAAGGAAGATCAAAGACAAACTTATGACAAAGGGGCAGACAAATTAAGATGGCAGTGCTCACACCTGCCTGATTTGACACAGCGTGGTGACTGTGTGCACTGATGCAGGCGCGGTGCATCGTAAGGATTTCCTGGCATGGGTTTGGGATGACCTGGGTAACTCCCATGTGCTGAATTATGCGGGTCACTGAGAACAAAGGTCAGCTAAACCTTTTTGTCACCCTGTGATGTATTTTAGATATGCCAGATGTTTTACAGAACTGTGTGGCAATTTAGGTCACTTAAAATACATCCTTTTTCTGTACCAACACATAAACACACCAATTGCTTTCTTTGCCACACAGCATAACACGTTGTTTTCTCTCAACTAGCTGGATGGGGACAATTTTTTATAGTTGGATTAACCACTGAATCTGCAAAAGCAAAACTTCTGTTCCCAGGAGGAACTACCGATATTCCTGCCAGGAGAGAGCTAAACAGTTAAGCTGAGGAAGCCCAAGAAGTGTAGTTGTTGACATAAAAATCAGACCATTATTTTATTCTATGCATTGCAAGTTCAGAATATTTTTTTAAGATAGGGATTCTAATTTCCAAAGGTGTTTGCACCCTTCGTTGCCATTGTGCAGAATCGTTGTTCACATGGCTATTAATTAAGGTTTGTGTCAGCACTTCCATTACAAACCTCTGCCTTTTAGGAGTTTATAACTCAGCCATAAAACTTTGCTCGAGGCTGAAATTTATCATAAAAGGATCTGCCTGGAAGGAATCCATTCTTTTCTATTTTAGAGTCCCAAAAGCTTATAGCAACAAACCAGGGGTTTTATTCTAAAGGCTGCCATACAAAAAACTTCAGCTGATTTTATAGGAGTGCTGGGTGAGATGTGCCTTCTAGACCGGCTTCCAGACGCTTACTGGTCAGGGCGGGGTTCTGTATTCTTAACATTGTACATTTTAGGAATTATGCGGTTTTATGCTTCAGGGTCAAAGTCTATGCTTACTTTGATACCCGTGAATACCTCTATCCTCACTCGTTCCCTAACAGAGTATGAATCAATGTGGATAGCCAGGGAGTGTAGCGATAGGATGCAGGGTAACGGCTTTAAACTGGAAGAGGGGAGATTTAGATGAGAGATTAGGAAGAAAAGCTTTCCTGTGAGGGTGGTGAGCCCCTGGCGCAGGTTGCCCAGAGAAGCTGTGGCTGCCCCATCCCTGGAGGTGTTCAAGGCCAGGTTGGACGGGGCTTGGAGCAACCTGGGCTGGTGGGAGGTGTCCCTGCCCAGGGCAGGGGGTGGAACTAGATGATCTTCAAGGTCCCTTCCAACCTAAACCATTCTATGATTCCCACCCTTCACTCCCCACTGCCTCCACTGAGCCTCCTGGGGATGCCAAGACTTAATTCATACTCCAGCACTCAACTAAATACAGATGGACTTGTCTCTCTGGGTGCACAGTTTAGGCTATGACCTTCACACACCAATGTTGCCAACAGAACAGTCCAAACTGTCCTCAGGTTGGAGGAGGGAGCAAGTAGGTATGTATGAATGGGTTAAAATGACAGAGAGTATTTGTCCTTCACTTCTCTGCTGCCCACTTTCACTCTTGTACCCCAGTTTTTTGGGGGGAGCAGACAGAACCTGTTAGCACTGTGTTTGAAGGGCACGTGATGGAGATGGAAGTAATTTCTAATCCTCTCTGCTCCTGTAACTGATGCTTGCATTTGCAAAACATTCTGAGGCTTGCAGATATAACAGAGCAATGCCCACATCAGCCGCAATACCGATAGGTATGTCTCTCCAAAGCTCTTAAACAACGTTCTCTTAAGTCAACACTACATTTGCTACACTGAGTCTTACACGCATTAAGTCCTGTCACAAAAGTCATCAGATGAAATTATTTGTACTCCCTTGTCCAAACCATCTGATCTCTACAGAGTATGAATCGTTTCTTAAATGTTTGTGAAGCGTCTAGCATGCAGTGGGCACCTCCTCAAGTAGCAGTAGTAATATTTTCCTACTGTTTGTAAATCTCTAACTGAACAGGAAGTTTAGACAAAGCATCAGAAACTACTTTCAGCAAAACAAAAAAGTTATTAGCAGACTGCTATTTGCAAGCAGATCCAATGGACCAGATCCTGATTTCCACAGTATCCACACAGGAAGCACATACAGAACCAAATTCTGGACTCCTCTGCACCCTGTCTACCTCCTTTTCTTCTGTGTTCTCCAAGAGGTTTCACAGGTGCACAGACTAATTTATCTCGTTCCAGAAAACAAGCAGCACCTGCCAGGCTCAGCCATTTCACCCTCATGTGGCAACTGAGTATAAAAGAGAAGTTTCAAAATTCCAGGCTTTCTTTTTTAGCACAAAGGCAAATTTCTGCAGCTATATTTTTAAAGAATTAGGAAAGTTTATGACTACTAGCCACACATAAAGAAACTGCACTATGCCCAGGGTATCAACTGACCCAGAGTTCACAAAGGAATATTCAAGTTTGTGCCTGGGTAGCTCCAATTTACGAATGTCCACCTTCTGTTACTGCAGGAAATTAGACTTTGGCAATCCTCTTCTCACAATTCAGACTTCTACGTAATTTCTTTTATTTATGCTTTGTAAAACACTTGTTGTTTTTTGAATGTCAACTTTTTCCCGAGATGACTTCTAAATACTCTCACACTGCACTTTCGCAGCTGCAGTTCAACCCATTCATACTTCACATTACAAAGAGTCCTGTTGGCTCCAATACTTCAACGCTGCAGTCAGACACCTCCATGCATACGTTTTTGCAGGACCAGGGCATCTCAGTAGTATCATATCTAAAGCATCTGTCATCCAGCGATTCTTGTAATTTGTAATTTGCACCTCTTAAGGAAGCACTGCTTTTAGTTCGCTGAGCACAACACCGCAACTCCTGAGCAATTCAGGAGCATCAGTCAGTTTGGCTTTCAGTGAGCCTTTTGTGCAAAGAATCACTGTTGCAAATGAGATGCAGACTCCCGTCTCTCTCATGTCAGGAAATAGATCTAGGCCACCCCAACTTTGCGTTCTTCCAAAAAGGGACCAGCATAAACGTATCAAAACCAATAACGGGCTTTCTTTACAAGTCTAATCAATTCTCTCTTCCAGCATAAAAGAGGCTGTTTCCCCCCCAAAGACAAATTGCCCCAAAATAAAAACAAAAAGAAAGGAGAGGTGGTAAAGGGGAGAAAAAGGAACAAAGGAAGAAGAAAAAAAACCCACAGCACTGACAGTTAGAAATGATCTTTTACATCTAACAGCATCCATATGCCAGTAACATATCATAAACTCTTAGCCTACCATACAAAGAGGGTGCCCCAAAATGGTACCTGCAAGAGGTCTCTCGGAAGGAGATGTTTAAATCCCAGTGGGTGTGTATCCTGTTAACAAACAAACAGAGAGGTCAATGGCACACGCTGAACGCCGCATCTCTTACCACTTAAAACATCTGCTCCATCACGACAACCCACCCGTGGTCTTCTCAAACTTGCTCTCCCTAGCTCTCGACCACAACTACTGCCTTCTTCGGAGCTGTGGGGAGTTGGGTGCTGTGAGGAGCCACACTGCACACACATGGCCATCCTGAGTGCCCACAGCTGGGCTCGGGGGGCTGTAAACGAGACACCTGCAGGTGAGCTGTACAACCTCCCTTTGCTGCATGCAGTCTCCCTAACAGGTATAGGGACTGCAGGATGTTGTCTCAACTAACAGGACATGTTCAGGGGAAGCAGAAAGAGCTAAGCATTGACATTTTATGAAGAAAACCCAAATATGTCTGCACTGTATTCCCTCCTCCACACCCGCCCCAGCTGTAAATAAATTATTAGCAATTTCCCACCTCGGAAATTAATTTCACATATTCTGTCACTCTGCCTGCTGACAAGCAGGAATAGCAGATTCTAGATGAACAATATCCTAAATTAAGACAGAGCAGCCAAAGGGGTTGGTTTTTTGATGTCGGGTTTTTTTCCCCCTTGCTGCAAGACAGCATCTACACCAACCTAGAGGGCTAAGGCAGATGCTTGACCTTCTGTGGTCTGGTGTCTCCACTCGGTATCAGGGAGCACTGATCTCCCCCGCCACCCAGAGGAGTTCTGTGACCACCACTGTTTCTCCACGTCAACGTGATTGATGAGACCCCCAGCCATTTGAGACCAAACTGGCAAGCAAGCTCGTATCCTTGCACAAACCCACTCCCACGTCTCTCAGCATCTGCCAGTGAACATGCTGGCTCCTAGCTGTGCGTATAAATCAGCTCCTGCAGATAGAGGTTCCCAAAAGCATTAAACAGAAGTGGCTGCGAATATTACAAGTAGCAGGGCCAAAGGCACTTCTGCATATTTTGTGTACCCCTATAGCACTCCTGTCTCTGTCCTCAACTAGAAAAAGGAGGTGTGTAGCTAAAGACCATCTGACCGCAGAAAAAGCCTGACCTAAAACCTGCTGAAGTAAGAGAGAGCCTTTCTTCCCATCTGAATGTGCTTTGAATCGGGCCAGAAAACACTTAAGCATGACCGGTGGAGTCAATGGGACTTAACTCAGGTTTGAGTGTCTGTTTAAGTGCTTTCCTGAATGGGGGCCCCTGCTTCAGCCTAATTCAGAAATCAACTGAAAACAACTCTTAGCACGGAAATAATTTCACATCCAAGACATGATGCTGCTGAAAGCGTTACTAATGCGATAGCATACCTTTTATGCTCTTCCTGCAAGACTGGCTCAGGAAGGGGAGTCTGGTTGGTCTCTGAGTAGCTCTTTTAGGGGCAAGTAGTTCTTTTAGGGGATCGTTAGATTTTAGTAGATATTAAACTTTCACCAATAAAGCTATGCTCAGAACTGTACTTAGTAGTTCCACATGTACGTAGTTTTTCCTATTCTTCCTCACACGAAACAGTTTGAAAACTTATCCTAGCTTTCCATCTTCCCAACATTTTACTTGCAAATAGAAATGGAATAGGTACTTCGCAGCTACAGAGCTTATAGCAATAACAGTTCTTCTTCAAAGTTAAAATTCAGACATTTGAAAACTTTCTGCAAAGGACAGGCCAACCCGGGGCATTGAGTAAAATTTCCATGAAATCCAGTTTGGTCAAACTCTGGGACACATTTGGCCTTTCCAGGTAAGCTGATCTGAATCCAAAGTTCAAAGCAAATTCAAACCAGCCACAGCCCTTACGGCCCTAAAGGCCCAGAAGGGTCTGGCCCGCTCACAAGAGACTGGAATCGGTGGAGGGTGGTAAGCCTGATTTCGCACTGTTCCCTAGAATACAGCATTTCCTACATACACAAAACCTTCATAAACCCCATTTAATTCCAGCTCAGCACCTTGCACTGTGCAAATCAGATCCTGGCAGCTGCACAGTGGAAATGGGGAGAACTCCAAACACTGCACAGCAATGAACTCTGTGGGACCAGCTGGAAATCAAACTGCAAGCCTGAAGAGGAACATTGTGCTTCTCCTGTTTCTCTGTTCATAAAATATTCTTCAGTGCCCTCAAAAAAACTGAAAGGGTTTGGCCCTGAGCTATGTGTACATTTAATGCCACGTTTGTCTGATTAAAACGCCATGGTCCCTCACCTGATGAAAAAAGTGCAATTCAGAAAACCCGTGGTTAGGGTAACCTGCCCCACGGGCATCTCTCTGAGGGCAACACACATTTCCTCCGAGCGGTGCTCAGAGCCTGACGGAGGGTCACAGTCCACTTTGGACCACATATGTGCTCCCACTACACCCCCATGTGTGCTCCGTAGGGCCACACAAAGACGCACAGCAACAGAGCATCCCGTTCTGCCGCACCTCTGACCATTCTGTCTCACCCTAAAACTCAGCTAACCACGTGGCTCTCATTTCCACAGATGCTCAGCGCTGGAGCTCACAACATGTAGTAAACCTCCATCTATTACAACCCTACCTGGCAGGTAAAATGCGTTCTTCACACTGGACTCTCAAAGCAGTGCTGCAACATTCCTTTTACCTGTGCAGCTAATACACCTTGTTCAAAAGCTCCCATCCGTACTGGGAACTGTCATCACTTCCAGCCCTCGGACTCAGACCCTGTACCTTAACGGGAAGGTCCACATCCCACCCAAACGCTGAGGAAGCAGGTAAGGCAGGTATCTCCCAGCCACGGCACAGCCAAAGCGGGCACAAGGCCGGAGGGTGAAATGATCCGCGCAGGCAGCAAAGGGAACTGCCATCGGAGCAGGAGCTTCCCTGGGCTCCCGGCTCTGCACGTGGGGTTCAGCCTCGAAGTTAAAATCTCCGCCTTCCAGAAAATGTAAGTTCTCATGGTCCGTTGCAGCCGCTGACACGGGCAGGCTGCAGGCAGTGATGCTCAGTGTCGGGCGAAGGCACAGCTCATAACGAGACTTAGCACAGCCGAACTTCAAAGTGTAAGACGACTGCATCAGAGAGTTCTAAGTAGGGGGGAGGGAAAATCTCATACCAAAGGAATAGCTCAGATCCACATAGAGGCAGAGACATCTATCTGCCGAGATGGATAATTAAACACCCATATTTAGACAAATGAATAGGTGAGAATGAAATTAAATCCTAATTATCTTTTTTGGGAGGGGGAGGGGAGAGGGACTGGGAGCAGAACCAAGCACTCATTCCACATCTCTATGCCGTTATCACCAATTAGATTTCTGAGGCTAATGTACGTCTTGCCATAACGGGTTATTCATCCAATTGAAATCAAATTACTAATAATTTGCAAACTATCAGCCCTTCCTTGGGTTGCATAAAGAGTGGTGAGAAGGAGCCAGTCCCTTACAAATTAATAACAGATAAGGAGGGGGGAAAAAATAAAAACCATAGCCAGGCAAGCAGAGGTGTTACAGGTGCTACCGTCTCTCCCAGCTCCGCACCCACCCAAGGTCTCAGACACGGCGGGATCAGTTAGAAACTGTTCCACAAAAATGACCAGATGGGCCCCAGAGCAACAGAAAGAGAGAGGTTCCGCACAGCCCCGCACGCGGGAGGGCGGCCTGGGGGGCACGCGGCCGGGGGAATCAACAAACTGCTGCACAGGCACCTCAGCAAGGAGGGACATGAATGTCAGGGTTTGATTTGTGCAAATATATGTACGTGAACAAAAAAAAAAATAATATATTAACAGGAAGGGCTGAGGCTATTCAAGGCATCTCTGGAGCCCGTACCGGAATGAGAATCCAGCCCAGAAAAGAAAGTGAGAGAGCTGGCAAAATAATGGAGAGCAGCTGGGATAGTTTTTAATTTTTAAGTTGTTTTTTTCCTTCCCTGTCATTTCTTTTTTACCCTAGCGATCCCTGCAAGCTTCCAACACCAGAGTGGCAACCACGGAAGAAGCCAACAGCGTGAGCCAGGCACCCCCCTGTCGTCTTGTCACTCCGGGGGCAGCAACAACCTCATTCTGCAGCTGAGCTCCTGCGCTGTGGCCAGTTTGCCTTCTGCGGCTCCCGTGGGCTCGCTCCGCCGCCCCGGGTGCGTGCTGCAGGAACCAATACACTTGCCATAAAAGCGTGGGGAATACTGGGCAGTATCCAGCTACAGGAACAGGTCATTAGTGCCAGAAGGAGAACCCATCACAGCCCCATCTCTTACCCACAACTGTCCCGTTCTACTCCCATTTAATTATAAGACCACCACTTCCTTTGGATGGAGTTTGTCTGCACCTCACAATTTTCTAGCATGGGCAATGCCATAGAATCATAGAATCATAGAATCATAGAATGGTTTAGGTCGGAAAGGACCTTGAAGATCATCGAGTTCCAACCCCCCTGCCATAGGCAGGGACACCTCCCACAGGCAGGGACACCTCCCACTAGACCAGGTTGCCCAAGGCCACGTCCAGCCTGGCCTTGACAAGGCTTCCCCACATCCTCTGGTTGAGAAGACTGCACCAAAGGAACAGTGTTGGTGAAAGGGTGAATTAAGGACTTCGGTTCAACTGGCGCAGCCCAAGACCACCATGGTCAGTGGGAATTCGGCGTGCCCTGGGTCAGGCCCTTGGAACCACCACCCCGCGTGGAACCACGGAGCACTCAGGCACACAGGGAGGCCTGTGCGATGCAAAGCACAATGCTGCAGGTAAGGAGCTTGGGAAGATGTATTCGCAGGTGCCATTTTGCTTGGTTGGACAGTCAGAGCTAGCTCCTCTCTCCTCCCTACGCTTCACATACATCACTGCCTCAGCTTCCACGGTCTCCCTAAATCCATGCATCGCTATTTTCAGACAGCCAACATTAAGAAGCTCGTGCGGGCAATGAACAGGGGTAGGCTCCTCCAGGAAACCTCACACACGACGGCTGGAAGAATGGTTTTAAGATTGCAGCAAGACTGAGACTTGGACTTGGGGCATCTGGGTTATTCTCCACCATGGAATTGATGTTGCAAGGGTCAGATACAAGGAGATACAGAGAGCAGCCGAGAGCGCTTCTGGGTCAAGATTTCATTTGCTTTCCTTCTCACACTTCACCTTTCTTTCTGGTCTCAGATCTCCTTCCTGGGCAAGAAGGCATTTCTCGCTGTTTATTATATTTTATTCTGCAGCATCCCTGAGAAGTAAGTAGCCATTTTCTATCTCTCAAATATATGTCCTCATTAGGTCAATGACATGCTTCCTGGCACTCCGGACCAGGTCCAGCCTTTGCTTCCCAGAGGGACCTTTAATATATTTATTGAATACGGTGACGGTTATTAAGTGGTGCACGGTTGGCAGAAAACAGGGGAAGGAGGGAGGAAAGAGAAAGGAAAAGAGAAAATAAAGGGCTGCAGAGGAAGGAAGAAGGGATTGACAGGAAATTACCAGTGGAAGCTGTGAAAGAAAAGTGTCAGAAAGCAGCAAAATATGTCTCCAGCCACAAGAGGGGCCCTGCCTCCCTCCTTCTTAAGTCATGGCAATTAAAAGAAGGGCCGTTGAATCTAATCTAAGAGCCTGATTCACGGCTGGAGCCCACAGCCCTGCTCTGTCACGGGTCCGGTCTCTCTTCAGTCGTACGCTGCCTGGAGGAGCCGTGCCAGCTTAGCCCAGACCCCAGACACGCTCTGCCTTTGGCAGCAGGTAAAAATCAGTGTTGTGTGGCATATTCTGCCACGAAACTGAGCTCCACCAGGAGCGGGGATGTCCTACAGCTCGCATCCCAGGGCAGCACCAGGGTAGACTGTTCAGGGGCACTTTGGGAAGAGGCCAAGCAAGAGAAGGCAGGCAGTGTTGTGTGCGTTGCACATCGGCTGAGAAGGCACTGGGACCTCACGGCTCTGAATTACAAGCAGGTGCATGCGACAAATATAATGGGGGGTTCTCGGGTTTGATCTTCAATCAATTAGGGAGTCAAAGAGCAGCAGCCTTATGGGATATAAGAAATAGCTTTCCACTTAGAAAGGCAAGCAGTGGAAAGGCTGACAGCCCCAGCCATTAAGGCTTAGTGGAGGTCAGTAATTTCGCTATTAGAAAATGGACGCTGAGTGAGGAGGACGCTGTAAAGCTGGTCTGTGAGGTGAGGGATGCTGGGGGACGGGGAGAGCGGCTTGCCCCTGTCTGGACTCTATCCACGCTCACGTGGGAATAGGGGCAAGGAGACAGTGTTCCACCATTCCTTGAGTAAACACCTTCGTTTCAAATGCTCTCCTCTGGTCTGAAATAACACTTGTCCCACGCCAGGTCCCAGACACCGGGGGCACACTGCGGACACAGCCAGAGAAGATTTGAGGGTGTGGGGGGGAGTGACATAAAAAAAGGAGGAAGGACTTAAGGGCAGTTTGAGGTCCTCCAGAAATCTGTTTCTCAGTGCACAGACACCCTGTTACAGGACAACTTTTGTTATTTCTCCCCAAAATGGATTTTATTTCAGAGCAATATTTGGCGAGGAACCCAGCCCGCTGCATGCTCTTATTGTACAATCTGCTCCTGCTTTTGCTCTCAATCCCCTTTTTTTAATAAAAGAATTTCAAAGGCATTTTCACCATACATGTCCAGTTGCGCCTATCCTGCCCACTCCAGTGTACGTGTTTACTGATATCCCATGAGGTTCCTTCAGAGACAAGTCAGGTCAAAAACTTTCACCATTTTAAACAGGTGCTTAAGTGTTACTGCCTCTTATTATCAACCATGCCATCACATTTTGCTGGGGACTTAGACAAAGCTGTGTGTGAGCAGTTCCTAACCCACCATATTAAATCTCAGATGCTATCATTACATTTATCCTCTTCCCTTTCCGTCCCCTCCTCTGCTAATGAAAAAGGCCAGTCTTCAAAATAGAAATTAAATTCATGCACCCACAAGACAACGCTGGGCTTAAATCCAACAGCATGTGAGCATCTTGCTGTTAAAGGTGAACCTTACTCTCTGGCTACACGGGCTTTCCTCTGTTTGGAGATTCCTGGGACAACATAATGGAGATCCTTAAAGGCTCTTTGAACCTCAGTGTGAAAAGCTGAGAGGCTGTTCCTGAGGTAATGCGTTTCTCAGTGTCGCTCAGAATCTCCCAATGAGCGTAAGGAAGTTAATGCTCCCTGAACTATTGCACAGCAATAGAATTTGTAGTCTCAAACTTCCCCTGCATTGCTTTATTTTGTGTCTAGGATAAACCAGAGAGCGGTAACAAAAAAGCAGACTGGCATAACTTTTAGTTCTGCTTGCTGGGGAGAGGCAGCTTAGTTAACAGTCTGTGAGAAAGGAAAAAGGCTTCATGAAGCCAAAGTTTCTAACTGGTCTGCTCTACACTGTACTTGTACCAGTTCAACTATGCCGGTATTATTAGGACTAAAAGAACTGTACACGTGACATATGTGCATCGGTATAGAAATGCCCTATACAGATCTCATTCTTTTCCCCAAATAGGAAAAACTATTTTCATAGCCAGACAAGCTTTCTCACCAGGAGTCACTGCAACTTAACCAAACCATAGTAATTAAGGCAATGCAACTGCTCCATGTAGGTAATGTAAAAGAGCAAGATTTTCAAGAACCCAAAATCTGATCAAAAGAAAAAGGATTTTCCTGTGCAGCGCTGTCCCAATAATCTTCAGAGCTGAGTGCTTACAGTCTGGGTATCAAGCTACGGTATCAAGCTCAGCAGATGCCTCTGGTTACATGAGACAAGATTTTAAGCCCTCTGTCTTCCAGACAGGAGGCACAACACAAAGACTACTTAGCACACCCTGCAAAGCAGGCTAAGGAGGACTCAAGGGGTCTCACTACAAGATGAAAACATTCACCTCTAAGCTTGGGTCACCTGGATTTCAAAGCAGATGAGCCCAGCTCACTTCAGTGTGAGGCTTGGTTTCCTTAATTACCAGCGTGCAAGACAGCAAAGTGACACAGTTTTGCAAGGACTTGGTTGTGAAATAAGTTGGCATGCACTGGAACGCACCAACTTCAGCGGTAGTTACAGGTCTCTGCTCCTTTCTAGGACTGCAAGAACATCATGAGGCAGGTTTTCTCTGCCTTGGACCTCCTCTGAAGGCCATCACCACGAGCAATTGCCTAAGATTACAGAGGAAATCACTGTCAAAGGTTAGGGTGAGGGACTACTAGCCAAGAAACTAAGCTTCCAACTCCTACTCTAATCCCTAGAGTCTTTTCTTCACCAATGCCCAGACCTCAAAGTAGCAGTAAGCATTCTCTTGTGCCAACAATGGAAGGAAACAGTCAATATAAAGGAAATTGGGAATAGGAGGAAAAAAGAAAAGGCAACAATGCTCAAAGCAATAATGCAAGTGTTTATAATGTTACGTCCATGCAGGTGTGCGTGAGGGCCATCCAGGGGTTCAAGAAGAAAACACAGGTTTGCTCAGGCCCTGACCTTGTTTTCCTGCTATCACAGTTTAACCTATTTCTTCCTCTCAGTGGGAGACAATAAAACCTCAGCCCAATCCATCTCCAATCGGGGAGGATACAACAGGTGAATTAAACACAGAAAGCAGATGGGGCACTGTCTCTGCCGGGCCCCAGCTGTCATGTCTGCGAGCTGTCTAGCCTTTATGATGCCGCTGCCGTCTCTGGAGCCAGCCCCATCACACCTTCCACCCCAGTCCCTGGGCTGCTGCTGGCGCTGGGAACAGAGCCAGAGCCTGCTCGCTCCGGCAGGGCTGCGCAAGAGCGGGGTCGGGTCGCTTTCCATTCATTGCTCTTGCACAGGTGGAAAATGGCCAGTCCTCCCCCTCTTTGGGACAGGTAGGGCCGGGGGACGCATTTGCAAGGGACAAAATGGCTGGAAATGCTGTGGGAGTTGAGCAGTAGATGTTCCCTGCCCGGGCACCAAGCGCTGAATTACATACTCTTTTTTTTTCTGATATTACTGCACTCGTCGCAGTGCTGCCGGCCCCCGTTAGCCCCAGCTATGGCAGCTTTTCCCCCACACACCGCCTCAGAGCTCCCAAGAAAATGGAAAGGAGAACAACCGTACAACAGCAAGGAGAGCCTAGCCTACCTGGTAACAATCACGCACTCCTCTAAGGCATCGAGACAAAGCTTAAACAAGAGACCTTCAGACAAACTGATTGAAAAGTACTGGAGAGCACAGAAATGGTAAGCCGGGGGACCACTGGCTAATAACTATTAAGTATTTTTTCTTCATTTCCTAATAAACAAGGCAAAGCAATTACAGTAATTAAAGATTTAAGATAAGAGCACTTTATATTTGGGGGGCCCAGCATATCAATTATATAGTTATCATGTTGTTCTCCCTCCTAATGAGACAATCTAGCACTGTAATTTTGCGGAATTAAAAGCATAATTAAAGGGGGCAGGAGAAGAAGGGCATTTTACCAAAACTGATTAGGAGGGTTCCCCCTCCTCTGCGGCTCCTGTGCGCATGCACAGCGCACATGCATTCCCCAAACACCTTTTCATTTCCAAGCGATAACCCTTGAACATGGCTGTTGGACAGCTGCAATGATAAACCCAGACTTTAATTACAGGCGGGTTTTATGAGAAGAGCCGGTTACTGTTTTGTCTCCCTACTTTCTAGCTCTCAGCTGCTGATGTGCCAGCATCTGCTGGAAGGCAAGGGGGGAAATAGCTTATCTACTCAGGAGCAAGAAACACATAAAACATAAGAAAAGCAATTACATGCCTTCGGTTTCCACTCCTCTGTTTTTATAGGGCTTGTCTTAGAATCTGAGTGATTTTATGCATCAGAGGAAGATGACAATCAAGATGAGTTGCAATGATATGCATGGGAGGTTGAGACACAGCGCCTTTAGGTATTTATTTTCCTGTAGTTACAGGTCTTCTAAACATCATATTTTTTCACAGGGATGAGAGAACCCAAAATTTTGCAGCTGAATATTATGGGCACTGAGACCATACATGGGAGCCCAAGTGACAGTTACCAGAATGTAACTCAAGGCAATCCCTTCTCCTCTTCCTTCAACCCTGCATGATTCCAGGATGTATGTATGACGTACTGAGAAAGACACGATCAAAATATGTAAATACTGAGGTAAGCCCAGTATCTGAGTGACTCTCTGCCTACTGCAATTCCATTACTTCTGCTTTTAGACTACAGAGGCACTCAGGATCAGTGAGACACGGCTATGCCCTTTGACACTTGTAATCAAGAACATCTAACAACACCCGTTGCTGCTACCTCCTTCCCAAATTTTGTTCCCCAACATTAAATTATCCAGTTTACATTGCATCAGAATTTGGGGACAATTAAAAGCAAAAGGCAGGACTTTGGACCCATACACCTCTGAGTGTTTTCAGACAGCCACGTGAAAGGCCTGCAGATGACTTCTTGGTCATGCAATTCGTTGGCCTCCCCAGACACAAAGACACAGAACGCTGGACAGAGGCTGAAACACAATTTATAGTCTGCAAATACAGATGTCTTCAGTGCCAACTCAAGGCCCACGTTGCAAGGCCCCATAGAGCCCTACTCGCCCCAAACAGGAGTGAGTAAGTAGAAAAGAGGGCCCAACGGCCCTTTCTGAGCTATAATGTGACATTTGCACTTTAATTTCAGGCCCTGGAGGTGACTCCTTTGGGCAGCCTGGGCAGTATTGGCCCACAAAGGCTGGTCACCCGCTGCCCAGTTTTCTCTGTCTTTGCTTTTGTAATGCACTGGCAGGAAAGTACCTTCTTTTCATGATACTGATATGGAGATCCTCCTCCTGCTTTACTTCAGGGTGTTGACCATTGCTCTTATCGCTCTCTTCGCTGTCGTCACTATGCGAGAAAATTGAGGTCAGCTCTTTCTTCGGGATCCTGGTTGGAGGTAAGGGGATCGTCCTCTTCTCTGCCAGGCGACCCCGGTTCTGGCACAGGATGGAATTAGTTGGAACGGAAAAGGGCAGGAGGAAAAGAAAAGAAAAGAAGAATTTGGTTAGGCAACCTGGAACCAAGCAGCTCCTCTTAAACGGCTGCCCTGCAAAGGCAATGCTGTAAGTCATGGCAGGTTTCAGACTGGTATGTTGGGTGGGCAAAGGCTATGTTCACTTTGCAAAAGACTTTTCAGCAGAGGAATATCTTCATCTAGTTCTTTTGGCTCTAATCTTCAAGTCATGCACTCCCTGCCCCTCCCCACCTCTTCATTCCTAGCTTGCATCTCATCCGTGTCAACAGGAAAGGAAGATGGCAGCAGAATTAGATGCCAATCTCTCTCTCCAGAGTATTTCCTACCAAATGTGGCACATTAACATAGCAGAAGAGTAACATTTGACTAACAACAGTTTCTCTGAAACATCAACTCCAACTTTCCAAAGAAACCTGGCAAAATGAAAACGTCCTGGGAGAGCCAGTCAGGCGCTCTGCAGGGGGGAATGGAGCAAGACTAAGTGATAGAAGAGCCCGTGTTTTTTTTATTAAACAAATTAAGAACTTTCCACAAACACAAAACAAAAACTTCTTGTTTACCTCTGTCAATAAATTCCAGTTGTGGTCATTAAGGGGAGCCCTAATCGTTGTGATAATTAGCTAAATCCATCTGGAAGGCATCACCCCAAGGAGGCACACGAGCTTTCCCACTCTGATGCGCTTCCAAGCCAAGAACACAGCTGTCTGTGAACAGCAGACACCCAAGGGAGTGAAGAGCAGTGGGCCAAACTGGCTTAAAAATGGGAAAACACATGCATACACGGAATAAGACACGCACTTTTTTCTTGAGAGACACGTGAAGAAGAAAAACTCACCCTTGGAGAGCAACAAGGTGAATGCTCCTATATCTCCCAGTATCCCAAGTACAAAATTTGGATCAAGCAGCAACAGGCTTTGTGGCGAGTCCAAGCGCTCAGCCACAGCCCCAGGACAAGACCCTCACTGTGAATACTGCTGGGGACTCTCAGAGACCCACCTGGGGAGGAGAACTGCTATGGTGCGCGGGGCCAACTGCATCTATGCGACGAACAGCAAATGCTTTCCCTCAGCCCCGGGGGCTCCCCTACGCAGTGGCAGAGATCCTCTCACACGGCGCTTTGCAAAGAGGTTTCTCACTGTTCCCTGGAGGATCACGCGATCTAAACTGTGCGTCTCCTACCTTTAAGTACTTTTTGTGTACTAGGTGCATTTCCACCCCTGCCCCCTCGCCTGCTCCAGTGCGTACAGAGAAGGCAGCGCAGAGCCTACACACTGCCTAAAGCCCTCTTAGTAACTCCCACTAGCACGGTGTCCCAAGGCCAGTGGGGAAAAGAAGAGGAGAGAAAGGGAGAAGTGAAGGGAAGGGAATGAAAAGAAAAGCAAGGAGGGCACTATTCACACCAGATTCCTGTCATGCTGAAAAGCTAGGACTTGGTATCAGCATGAGCTTTATCATGCCAAAGCTTTATATATTTTTCTGAAGTTGCAATTTATCATAACAATTAAAGGGAGAGGGGAGGGAGGGTGTGCAAATTTCCGCTTCAAAATAATTGCAATTCACTCTCTGCTGTGACTTCACAGGCTAAAGAGAACGGCACTGATCAGACACTAAAAATCATTTTATGGCCATTATGGTACCTTCGAGCAGTTACCGGGTCTCAGTGACTGCCCAGGGACTCATCAGCCCTAACAAGAGTGAGAGTGCAGCAAACAGGGAGGCACTAAACCTCGAGAAACAGCCCACCGGCCCAGGAACACAGGTTCCCCCTTTCTCCTGCTCCTCAGAATGCTTATTCCTTGCCTTTCTGTGAATTGTATCCTTAGACCTGAAGCTGCTGCATATATATACACATATATATAAACACACACATATATATGCCTATATATGTAATATAGAAATATATATACGTACCTATTTAGGTATCACCTAACACACACAGAGCTTCTTCCCTTATAAGACAAATGAACCAACACGAATGGCACAGAGAAGCTGCATCTGCAGCAATCTCTGGTCACAGATGATCCATTCTACTTTTGTTCTGACCAGGGGCCAGAGAGGGACAACACTGGAACCAGGGCGACGGTGGTTCCAGGGCTCTTGTATAGACCTGCATCCCATCACCAGCAATGCATTTTTTAAAGTTGTGTGTACTTTGTATTTTTGCCATTAGGTTTGGGGCGTTCTATTTATTTATTTATTTATTACATTTCTCCATTTCCAGAAAATTAAAATAGACTGAGCCAATCAATTTTGCCTTTTATGTTCATCTATAGTCAGTTTTGAATCAATTGCGCTTTCTTAATCTGTTTAGAGGCATTCACCAGTAGATACACATTACTTTTAAATTAAGCACAAAGGTAGCCAGAAGCCTGGTCCAGAACCTGCTACAATCAATTGTCTTTCCATTGACTTGAAAGGGCACTGGTCCAAGCTGCAAATAAAAACCACTCATTTGTGAGCAGCACTCCATCCAAGGAGTCATTCCTATGACTCCGGCTTTTGCTAAAGTCCTTCGCCAGTTGTAGAGGCAGCTTACTGGACGGGAATGTACCTATGGAGCTGAGCAGTATATTGAGATACCTACAGCTCCTTAGATTCAGGGCTATCAACTACCACTTGGCACACAGTGGCAGGTGGTAAAGTATGCACTCAGCAGAGCGGGGTTATGTGCAAGAATACACCCAGAGACTGCAGTGGCACCGCTATATATGGGGAGGTACATTAGGATTTATAGCTATTTGATGTAAGCCTTATAATCCCACATGAAAAAAGCTTGTATTTGTGTGACAGTGCCACTGCACAGTGATCTCATACGTTAATGGGATGCTGATGTTGAACCATGAACCCTGTAAGAAGGCTTGAATATTTTAAAAAGAAAACTGCCTCCCAATTTGTTGATATTCATTGGGATGTCTGATGCTTGGGAAAACAACCCAATCAATAGTCACCTACTGCCAGAGCACCAGGCATCTTGGGACTCCAGCTCCCCCCTGTTAAATAACTCCATTCTTACACACATAAAGAAAAGGGGGAAGGTGTGCGTTGCCAGCTGGCTTGCTTACACTAGCAGGACTGCTTTGGCCAATGGGTCAGAAGGAGCATTTTCTATAGCTGCAGAGCCAACAGCTGTCAGTACAGGTGCAGTACCCCCAGCAAAAAGATGAAGCATACGTAGCGGTAAATATGTCTTATAGCTCAGTCCAGCAAAGCCAGGCTGCCTGCCTGCCAGCTCCTGCCCGGGAGAGCACAGACAGAAGGTGCTGTAGGGAACAGATTATACCCCTGAGAGCAGGGGGAACACAGGATCCCCACTGAGGACCTGTTCTCAACACGTCTGTCTGTGGTGAAATACAGCCAGCCAAAACGCTGCTGCAGAGCTCCCGCACAGGTAGGGGCTCTCCCCTACCCTGCAATGCACCCTCCAACAACCTCTTTGGAGCCCGAGAGGGGTCCAAGACGCTTGTTTTCAGGACAAACACTAACTCAGCTCAGGGGAAACCTCTCCGGAGCTTGCACCTTCCTTTCGTAACACAAGGATTTCCCCCTGCCCTTGGACAGAGGGTGGGGGGTGGAGAACAGAATATCACTTATCCTCTCTTTAATTAGTGTAACTATAAAGTAAAACATTTCTGCAATTCTCCAAAGCTTTTACAAGGGTAAGCGTGGAGGGCACTGCAGAACTGCCTCACGTATTAGGGCTCTCTTCCCTTTATACATTGTTAAAGATTAATTTTGGGGGTTATGATACCAGCTAACGAAGCACAGCTGGAGCTGAGTCAATAACCCTCTACTCCCCAGACACGTTGGGCTGCCCCCCAGCCGGTCCTGCGTCAGTCCAGCGCTCAGTCACTCGCCACTTCGCCCTCCTAGGGTCTTTTGACACCGTTAATTGCTTTCATTGCCTCTCAAAGTATTGCCTGGGTGGGGGGTTGCTTTGTTTTTAAAAATCACAGACAGGCATATTTCCTTTCCCCAGGAAAAACCAGGTGGGTACCAACACACAATTTAAAGTTACCGATTACCCAAGTCCGGAGATGCAACTACGAGTAAACAAACCCAACAACTTGGGAAGAGCGGTGGTTACCTGAGAGGAGAAGCCTGGGAGCCTGACCGTCCTGTCATGAAAGCAACGGACCATCAGAAAGATGGAAAAGAAAACAGTGGGGATTTTTCTTCCCTTCCAGAGAGCGGGGGAAATTCCGCTCTGTGTGGCTACGCAAGGTCAGTGGAGGTACAAAATAAAATCTTTCTCCCCCGACCCATCCAACCCCCTCATAGCTCTCCCCTGGAGCCCTGTTCTCCCAGCCAAGAATACCAAAATCCAAGCTGTTGCATAAGAGCCCTGGGAGAGCGTGCAGATGGAACGACGGGCGGAGAGCATGGGACTTGGGGGAGAGACAGGAAGGGAGGGTTAGGAAAGGTTTCCTGCCCTGGGAGCTACCGCAACAAGGTCAAAACAGCTGAACGCCCTGGTGTGACATTCAAAGTCAGCCAGAAAAAGGAAAGATTCCTCGCAGAGAGAGCCCCTGGTGAGCATTTAATTGATCCCAGCAATGGAAAGGCCTCTGCTATGAGAGCTGCAAGGCAAAAAGCTCCATGGAAAAAAAAAATGCACATGAAAGCAAAGCTTTTGCCAGTCCACATGAACTGCCAGCCAAACTCTGGACATCTGATCCCACTGGGAATTGACCCAAGAAGATGAGCAGGTGCAGTCCCTACGGACACCGCTTCTTCCGCATCCAAATCAGTACCAGAAAAAAGGCACAGAAATGCAAATGCGCAAAGAGTTTGCACACTGATAAAAATATCAAAGCTGTGTGCAAGATGATTCACGTGCCTGTGATTCAACTCTCAAAAATTATTTCTATCGGATTAAAAAAAAGCCCTGCAGAAGCAACAGCACATGCATTCTTTCTCTGTACGTCGATCTGGGAAACACAGGGAGCAGACAGGGAACGCTGGGGGGAGGTAAGAGGGGAGGTTTGTGCGCTGCCAGCGCTGGGAGCTGAAGAATGCTAAATCTTTTCCATATGCGAAGGAAATCCTCAAGTCCAGACAGCATTTTCTCTCTCTTTTTATAGATAATAAAGATAGGGAAAAGGAAAGGAGGAGGTTCTGACAGCCTGGAATATTTTTCTTTTACTTTTCCAAATAATAAACCTGGTCAAATGGCTTTAATTAAGGAAATTACACAGCAATGGACCCCCCCATCCCTCTGTAGGATAACTGTCAGAGTTTGCATTTACCTTCGGCTGTGATTAGTGTAAACACCTAAGAAAGGGTCAGCTGCCTTCCAAGATAATCCTCCGCTCTCCCCTGGGCCTTCATTAGGGGTTCTAGGCCAACGTGCTACCAGGCCGACCGTTTCGGTAGCAAATCCGGTACGGGCGCAGTCCTGCTGCCCTGCGCTTACCGGCTTCTCCGTCAAAAGCGAGGTCACAGCCAGGAGAAGCTGTCCCGCCTCTCGTCTTACCTCCTGCTCCAGCGTGCAGTAATGAACAAATGAATAAAAGAGCAGCCGGCAGCCTGCCGCTGCAGCTATTCTCCTGCCTCCCCGTCAGCCGCAGTCCGGCCCTTTAACCTGACCACTAACGGGTTTATTATTTATCATCTCCCTCCAGTGACACCTATGTTACTCTGGAAGTTGTTCCGGCGCAGGAGGGATGGCCCAAAGTACAGAGGGAGCGGAAGGGAACACATATCAATGGTCAGGCAAAAAAAAATTAAGGCAGTACAGACCACGAAGACTCTTCCAGGTTTTAGGGACTGTGTCGCACTCTTCATCAGAGCTCATGGGAGTGGTTTACAAGTCCTAGCGATGACTAGAGGCAAGCTGAGGAGGCAATTCGGCATAGCCAGACAGCTCTGAGAGCTGTAGCCAGGGGGACAACAGATTCTGGGAATACCCGTACTCCAGCAGGGTCTCTACATCTACACTTGACCATTCCTCATTAACAGTTTTGAGTTGTCATCAACTGGTTTATACAGAAGCTATCAATTCCAGTACAGCCAGCCCAGGCCTGTTTTTAGGGTATTTTATCTCTTGAGAGTCAGAGAGAAGAAAGGTGTATCAAAGAAGAAAATTACTCTTAACCACAATTTCCCTGTGTGATCCCGGGCAACTCGCTTGACCCCACTGTGCTCAGTGTCGCTGCTATAAAAAGCCATCAGTAACGCTTTCTCTCCCTGGTACCTGTTCCTCTCCACTGTTTATATTGTCAACTCTTTGGAGCAAAGAAGGACTTGTTAAGAAGAAGGACTTGTATAGAAACAGGGCTGTAGGTACCATTATAACTGGAGAAAATATCTATGTTTTAAACCAAAAGAAAGTTACACAGAAGGGAAGCTGCACCTCTTTCCATCAATATTAACAACATTATTTTCTGAAGCCCTAAAGAAACAGATGAACATGATCTGTGAACAGAAGGGAACATTTCCCATTTATTACCTTTGAGTGAGTTATAAAGCCTAAAGGATAATTTGTTAATAGAGTGAGAGCTATGCTTTTCTGGAAAAGCCAACTGGAATTTTCAGTCTTTGAAGGGAGGTAACTCTAAGATAGAAAATCTATCAGTCCTTTGGAGTTACTTGTTTTCAAAAACCCTTTGGAGAAAAGCTGAAAAGTGGAATAGTCTTTGTTTTCTATGTCTGTTCCACATCAAATAACTTTGTCCATTTCAGTCTGAGGTTGCAAAGAAGGAAGCAGAGGTGTGAAGCCAGGTCCTCAGGCAATGTAAGTCAGTATTAATGGAGTAAAAGTCAACCTGCACCAGTTGAGGATGTGGTACACTGATGCTATCTCCTAAATAAAAGCAAAACATACTTATTTTTCTCTTTTTTCTTTCCTTTCCTGCTCCTCCTCTCTGGTGAAGAGACAAGAAGCAAAAGGGCATGGATGCTTTCAGACATTTTCCCTTCTTCTCACGCACCTCACTGCCGTACTTTTTGTGTAACAGAAAGACAAGAGAACAAAATAACTGTCCGTCATTCCCCCAGGTATTAATGTTTCACTCCAAAGTTTCATTACATCAGGTCCAAGAGAACACAGCCTTTGCCAGCAAGTCTGAAATATTTCATCAAGAGGAATTTGACCAAGTTTTATACTTTTATTCTGCTCCGGAGACACACGCTTAAAGCATTTCTTTGAGATCCTTGAGATTTCCAAGTGTGGCTTACAGCCTGCTCAGCCAAAAGGGGACAGACCCAGGCTTTGTTCAAGTCCTACAAGAATGAGGACCAGCCACTGTAGCTTTTCATTGGGTAGAGTGCAATTTCTGCCTCAAGTTCTGGTTTGAGCTTTTTTTTTTCTTTTATGATAAGTCTTCACTGTCATAAAGAACAACTTTCATAGAGATCAAACAGAAACGTTAAACAGTTCCTCCCAAAATGCATGTTGTTGCTGTAATAGAAACCAAAACAGACTTTATCTAAACAGTTCAGTGTGTTTTACAAAGATCAATAATTACTATCATCACTTAATGGGATAGACAGACCTGGATTTGTTGAGAGTCGTTCCTGCTTTTCTTTAGTTGTCCATACAGAAGAAGATTTTGCTGCTGCCGTAGTTATTGAGAGCTACAGCTGGTTCTTTTGGAAAAATCAGGTCCAACACCATCCTAAAAGCTGGGCTTCCAAAATACTGAAGTGCCCATGATCAGTGATGACTTGGAAAACGTAAGCTCCTAAGGGCATCCGTGGAAGTCGCAGACTGTCAGTCCCTAACCCCAGCCATACTCACCTCAAACACCCTGGTGTTACGCTGACCCGAGAAACACCTCCTGTCCATCCCCACAGCTGGACCGATCTTCTCATGGGCAGAACGAGATGGAAACTAACCAGAGGGAAATTTTTCTCAGCTTAAAAAAAATTTATTTCCCAGCAGTTTCCCTCAAAACTGAAGGAACCAAACCGACGAGAGCAGAGAAACAGCAGCTGCTCCCCACAGCGGAGACAGAGTAACCAGAGCTTTGCATTACATCCTAGTATTCCCCAGGGAGGCTGGTGCCAAAAGTCAGCCACATCTGCCTCCATGACAGGACCACCCAGCAGCGCAGCACCACCCGCCCCGGATGGTAGACGTGCCTCTTCAAGAATCTTGAGCTCCAGCCTTCAGTTAACACCTGCACAGAGATCATTCGGGCTGGTAAAGATATAAAAAGATCCACATACTGCCGCGTTTCGAGTCTGATCCCAGCACTGAAGAGCAGATCAGAAAAATCTGAGGAGAGAGCTGCCACCTTCCGAGTGAGCAACAGCCGGGTTTGCCCACAAAGTTTCCTCAGAGCGACTCATCCCTCCCGACAGCCAAGCAAACTTTGAAAATCCAAAGCAAACATCAAAACTACAAATATTAATTAAGGCACTGCTTCCACTTTTGCAAAAAAAAAAAACCAAAAAAAGCCTGGTGTTTATGCAGACATCATACTCTTAAACTATCAATATCAAAACAAACCAGAGGAAAGGTGCAGTTCGTTCACAGATGTGGCATGACTGGCAGAGTTTGTCTAAACAGAGTGAGGTCTGCAGTGCCACGCCAGGCTTTGAAAGGACCCTTTTTTCCACATCAAAAGCTCTGCCACCTGCTGCACGCACAAGAGTGAAGCCATAGCCTCCCTGGAGCCCCGTCCCCACCACGGAGAGCCAAAAGCGAGTGCAATGTGAGCCAATGAGTCCGTCATCTGCTGCAGGGATACTGCTGTTGTGCCACACACTTCATTTGGAAAGCACGTGTTTTATAAGCTTTTGTTATTTAAAGGCTTTTAACACATCTGGGAGGCCGGTGAGGAGCAGTAGGTCCGTTTCACAGTGGTGCAAAGTGTGATGAAGGGATGTGAGCAGATGAACTAAGTCATACAGAGGGGCCGCTGCAGAGCCAGGAGCGGCACGTTGTGCTTCCAAAGCCAAAGGGACAATACAGTCACATCCAGTGGGGAAAAGCAGCTCTGTGGACCCTTTTCAACTATCACAGGAATGGGACTACAATACCTTAGCAACGCCTTCTAGTCCTACAGCCAGAAATGCATCCTTTCAAGTAAAAAACAGCTGAAGATGTCCCCTTCTCTCCCTCCCCACCTCATCGCCTTCATACGTGCGCAGACACACAGCCTCCGCTGAAGGAAGCACAAAGGGTCTGGTTCAGATGATTGGAAGGGACTGACTGACAAATTGATCCTGAGCTTTTTTAACTTGACTGGTGTCACCATACACCTGTGACAAAGAGCCGTCCAGGCACAGAGTACCCATCCCGACACTTGGGTGTCATCGTTCACAAACAATCAGTGCTGCGCTAAGGCTGCAAATGGCATTTACCACTGGCACGAGACTCACAGAACCACCTTAAAGTCACTCCGGGGTGATTATCTGATTTACTCCACGCACACAGCCTGCACAATGGAAACGACCTGCCCAACATTTGCTGGGTAGATGACAAAACGAAGGAGAACCGAGAAAGGTTGTGTGTGTCTGTCACTCCCCTGCTCCTACTGCTACCCCACACGTGCTTCCAGCCACACCACAGAGCTCCGCTTCTCAGTTTGTCACCCCCTTCAAGAGCTCCTGCCTACACACACTGTATGGTGGCACTGTTACCTCTTTCCACCACCCTCTGCGATATAAAAACAAGAAACAGCCCATTTCCCCTTCTCCTCCTTTCTCTAGTGCCTTTCCTGCAACTGGCTGCACAGCTGAAGGTACCCTTTTCTGTAGTTTTATTCATCTTCTGAAGCTTTCTCTGCCTTCCCCACATCCCTCCCACCCCCAAACCACCACAGACTACCTATGAAAACGGCTGCTTCCATTTCCACTTCATGATTTGCCTGCCACACCTGGGGGATTTCCCAGCAAATTGTATTACTTTATTTGGTCAATTGGCCTACAAATTGATTTTCCTGTACAAATAATGAACATTTATGGTTATTTTCCCCATAGACTGCTTTATTTTCCATGTAACAAAGACTGATTTCCTGCAGTTTTTGAGACCCGAGCATATGATCTGCAGTTACCGTGACCCCTGGTTGATGGATGGCAAGGACTCGAAGCACAACAGGAGGGTTCGGGGGTTTTTTTCCCCTTATGTTCTAATAGTACTACAGACAGAGATGACAGCTGGAAGTAAACACCGGTACCCGACCAAGCAATTCTACAACCTGTTTACTATGGGAATAAACTGTATTGTTTTAAAAGAGATTCAGTCCTGGGACCGGCCAGCCACAAGGCCAAGCCAAAGCAGACGACGTAGTCAGGGGGACCGAGGGCAGAGCAGAGCATCCCGGGGCGGCGGGAGGCTGCGAGCCACCGCAGGTGCACACCCCAGAGCCCCAAGCATGAGAAATGGCAGCCCCGGCTCACTGCAACCTTTGGGGACACGCTGCAAGGACTTGCTTTAATCTTAATCACGTTATTGCGGAGGGAAAGGGAGGAGGAGTGAGGGACGAAGGGTTTCTAGAAAACCAAGTGGGAGCGAGGTGGCCTGGCGTGATTCGCGGGCAGGGAGCAGAGGTGGTGTTCCGCACTCGTCCCCCCAGAGACGCAGAGGCGGAGCGAGAGCTCCACAATACATTTCATTTCCACTAATGAGAAAACGACTTTTGAGACAGAGCCTCGAGCAAGTTTTGAAGGTCACTCCCGCAGGTGTGGAAATGAATTGGACTAGATCAGGGTCCAACCGTAAGTTATTCTACGTAGACCACAACGGATTATTTGTGTGCGCGGGGGGTTAACAGCCTCAGGGCTGCGATGTGTGTGTATGTTTAATTTAATACATCTCGATGGCCGAGGCTGCTGGGGACAAAGGCCTCTGAGCCTCAGCACTGCGGAGAAGCGAAGACAGGGAGGTTTCTTAGGAGAATCTGAGAATGAAGGTGGACACAGACGAGAAAGTCAATTATCTAGAATAAGTCCCGACTGCCCGCAATTCCCCATCCCCAGTCCTCTAGGGGTGGGTTTGGCCCATGAAGTCTGACTCCAAATCCAATAAAAAATTAACTGATTTTGAACAACTACTAGACATGCCTCCTTAGAGTTTTAATACGTGCTCTTCAGCTGCAGCTCAGAGTGGAATTAATGAAAGGAAAGAGAGTCTGAGAGTGTCAGGCATGAGGCTAAAAGCAAGCCAAATTCCTGCTTAGCTTCTTGACTCAGGGGAATCCCTCCCTTCTTCTTGGCACTGCTAAGGACCGACGTGTCCTCAGTCCATCAAAATGCCGCATGGCTGAGAGCACCAGAAAGAGGTATGTTGTGACTGAAGATGACACTCGTCCTTAACATAAGCAAGTCAGGGCAAAGATGCATCTCTCCCTCAACCTACTGGTACAGCGTGCAGATATTTCACTCCGTGGTGCACTTTTATGGGCTTCACGGTAACTGCTCCATGGCAGTCACCAGAACACATCTGAAAGTCTACCTGAACGGGGAAGTCCGTGCTACAAGATCAAGTTGCTCTCGTACCCCACTCCTACTCAGAAACCAGATTACCTGGGCTGATTAACTGTGCCAGGAGAGAGGGACTGAATCCAGAGGCAGTGCCGTGAACTTCCTCGATCCGGTGCTTTATAAAAAAATGGGGTGTCAGACAGCTGACTTGCTGCAGGCAACGCAACAGCTCCAACGAGGACAACAAAAAGGAACCGATTATCAGCTTCACAAGGTGCAGTCCCTGGAATCACAATGTGAAACCCGTTCTTCTCACTCAACAGACACAATGCACAAACATTAAAGTCCAACTCCAGCACATGAGTAACAGCACTTTGCAAGTCCATAGCCTTTCACTTCAAGGCCTGCGGCTTTTGCAGAAAGGACACGCAGTTCTGGCTATGAAGTACTTTTGTATCATCTTCTAGGCAAGTGAGACCAAGGGAAAGTATGGTGGGACAACTTGCTCATCATCACACAGTAAAATGGTACAGGATCCAAGACTGGAACAGAATTGTCCTACCTCCAAACCTGCTGCTCCCACCACTGAGTTAACCAGTGCACCCCCGAAAAAGAAACCCACCTGAGATCTACTTGTGAGTAACTGAAGGACGATCCGATACTGCTGCTTGCAGTCGGTAAAGAACTGTGTGTAACACACTCTGCCTTTATCTTTATCCTGAACTTAAGCCGTCTACCAGCTCGCCTCATGTATGCGTTCTGCAAGCACTGGGGGTAGTGCTCATCATTCCCCATGCCCTTGCAGCACCTAGAACCACGGGTTCCACTTCGACTGTGTGTACTAACAAAACCAAAGGCCAAACCAAAACTACTCACAGAAATATGCAACCAGTTGGCTCGGCACATAAGGAGCAACACAAGAAGTTACTGCGTGATATACAATACATCTGTATATATAAATATAATACCGGGAAATAGAGGATCAACAAATACAGTGGCTTTCCAATGAGTACTCAATGGAAGCAGGGAGTGTTTGGAGGTTATACATTATAAGGGAGTGTTGGGAGTTGTATGTTTTGAAGATAAACACAAAGAGAATATAAAAAAAAAACCAAACCCCAAGAGAGGTAAATAATTTATCAAAAGAATAAAACCCAAGAAGCTGGAAGGAAAACAAAAGAAATACCAAAGGGAAGAGTTTTCTGAGCAGGTGAAAAAAACTTCATCTCTCATGGGAGTGAAAACCAGAACCAAAATTAATTGGAACAAAATGGGGGGTGGGAGGGCGGGGTATGCTTTTAAAGGTGAAATATCATTTTGTCTGGAAACTCCCCTCTTAGGCATTTAAGCATTTTCCTGAGGTGGGAAACGAAGTCTGCCGCTCAGCTGCTGACAGAGACAGCATGGGCTTACATGGCTTCCAGCAACGCCTCGACCATGGACGGAGACTTCAGACAGTCGCGTGAAGAAACAAATCTGCTCTCACATCCAACGCTTCTGAAGCAAGTCTGGTAGTTTCTTTCACCCAAAGCCACCAAATCATCAGTCTAATGAACATAAAGCCATGTTAACATAATTTGCCGGTAACTATTTGTAAATCTCGTAGGTTTCCTTCAGTTTGTTAAACAAAGAACTTGCTCCAGCAAAGGCTCTGTATTTGAAGCTTGCTGATGGCAACTTGTGCAACTGACAGTCACTGCTTTAAAACACAGCACATGGTTAAAAATCTAAATAAAAACCACACAGTTTTTAGTGCATACACTTTTGCTTTCTCTTGCATGAGTATACCACCCCAGGCTGTGGCTCCTTCCCATCACGTGAATGATGCTGAGCTGTGCTCGGAAAGTACCTGGACGGGATACCCTATACTCAGCCTTCTGAAGGAGGGGAAATTTGTGACTCAATAGGTGGCACTCTTCCTTCTTGAATAAATGTACTTGGGTATAATTTGCCGTCAGAGGTGCCGCAGAGCAAATTTAAGGTCCCAACTTATTATTTACTCGGTGATTTTCTGGGCCTGTTAAAATAAAAATCCCAGCCAAATACAAGCTTTACCAATTACACTCTGCCAATCCTAATTCCCCCCCTGCAGTTCCAAGAAGACACAGACTTCTCTGCAGTCGCGTGATCCTCTTGTGCACTGTTAAGCAGCTCTGTTCTACCCGGCAAGCATCTGCGCTTGAGAAGTCCATGAAAGTGAAAGTGAAATCCCACCCTAGGCATGTTTCCATCGCATTTTGCTCCTGTAGAAATCACCAGTTCCAATTAACAGCTTTGGTCTTTCCTGCAGACACCCAGGGATACGGTTCAGAAGTGTTGCAAGAAATGGTGCGTACGCCTCCTCACAAGGGCGCCAGGCTGCTACGGGGAAAACCTGCTTGAGGACTCCCTGTCTGCAGTTCAAGGGTAAGTCTATCTACAGGAGTTTCTCCTTATCGTTAGCCAAATTCAGAAAAAAGACATAATGTTTTGTGCCTCAGAGCAACAAAGGACTTGTTTTCTGAACCTCTTTAAGGGCCCTCCATAGGGAATTAGTCACGGAGGTGAGTAATATCTACGATTTAACAAAGCCTGGGAGAGTGAGTAGTCCTTTGACAGGTGAACAGGAGCACGGAGCCGCTGCTATATTTAGGTGCCATTAGCACGCACACGTCTTCACACATTTCTACAGGCACACCTGTGTTCCCGTATGTCCAGAAGGCATGGCGGGGGAGCAGTTAAAAGCCAGTACCTTCTCCACATTTCCCAGGGAGGTGGTAAGCAATGGGGGGATTCTCTTCTCTCTGTGTTATCCCCACCCAACTTTAGAGCCATTTAAACCCTGAAAGCAGACCTGACTTTTGCTTTCCATGACCACCACCTCCAGAGGCAGGTGGGGTCAATTCCATTCTAGTCTGAAGAACAAGACAAAGATACAGACCATATCTTGCTCCAGGTCTTCTGCCTGTGTGGACCTTGCCTCAGAGAGGAGCTTAGGTAATGCAAAAAACCTGGGAAGTTTAGCCATGGGTTTTCAATTGCTTCGGATTTCCTGAATCTTAAGTATTTTCGGTGAAGGACTGGACCCTTGCAGACTGAACTTAAATTTCCTGATAACAGCCTGGCTTTCCCCGATTACTTCCCAGAGACTCTTGGAGTCCATGCACCAGCTAAGCTCAGCAGACCAAAGGATGAAAAACAATACAATAGGCTGTGACTGACCCTCCGAAGCCGAGCTCAGAGGAGCACGCTGAGCAACAGCTGGGGCAGTGGCTAACCTCCAGATGTGCATGCACCTCTGCGGCTGCTCCTGTGTTCTCACCACCTTAACAGACCAGGAAGGCCACAGCAAGGTCAGGGACCTCGGATGTCATTCCATCCAGCCCCATACCATAGCTGCAGCGGTACTGAAGATGTCCCACCACGGCACGACACAGCACACCCTGACATCAGCCGGCCCTGCTGTACTTACAGAATTAAGGCAGAGATACATCAAACATTCATTCACGCTCCCCTCTTCTTTCCCCTCAGTGCCCCTCGCCCACCAATTCCTAAAGCCACCTGAAAACCATCTCCCCAGTACCCTACCGGGTCCCTGTGCTTTCAGCTGTGTAAAAAGAGAAGCAAAACAAGCGGCAGCCACCCCCCAGCTGCCTGCCTTGCCTGGGGGCCTTTCATTTCCCCCGCAAGCAGCCCCAGGATCCAGGCAGCGCTGGATGAGTCACCTTGCCCGTCTGGTCTCTCCCAGGGTAGTCTGTGGGGGTGGAAGGGTTGGGGCTCATCGCAGGAATTTCCACACAACCCTTTCCTAACCGCCCCCCCGCTACAAGCAGCCAGCGAAGAAGAAGATAGCAAACAGCAACACTCACCAAGGAAAGGGAGAGAAACGGGGACGGAGATGAAGGGGAGAGAACGGGGCCCAGTTGCAGTCTATCCACTCTGCTGGGGCCATACTGGTACGGGGATCCCTAATGCAAACACAGCTCAACAACAGTCTTGCCAGGGAAAGCCCCTAGTAAGGAGAGGAATGCAGCCTCTTTCAGATGGATTTAAACTATTTCTCTGGGTTTCCCTCACTCCAGCTCAAAAGCAAAGCAGAACACAAATGTCAAAGTACAGCACAACATCACTTGAACTCCACAATGTAGTCTCTGCACAGGCAAAAACAAAACAAACCCAAAACCAAGCACAAACACAAATCTGACAGATATACAGAGAGACAGCCAAAATAAGACTTAATCAAGTCAGGGCCAAAATCTTACACCCATTGGTTCTGGAGACACAAGATCAGGTCTGAGAGACAGCTCTCAAGAACTAAATGCCCTATTAAAATAAATAGGGATCAGATGGACAAATCCCTCCAGACATTTGAAAAGTCTCAGCTGAATCTCCCTCTGCGCTGTACTCCGGCAGGTGAGCCATTCCCAAACAGAAAAAGGTAAGAGTAATGCAACACCAGGCACTCTGACAGGCAGAGGTCTGAGTTTGTTTAGACACTGGATGCCAGCTGGAACCCTGGGAAAATCCCCTCTGAAATCACATTTAAAATTGGGAGGGTCAAAGACAGGCAAGGAATAGTATTTAAAAATACAAGTTAAATGAATAATAATTGTGGATTCTTTAGCAAAGATGGCAAAGATGGAATTTAGGTGGGAAGAAATTCTGACCCCTTGGGAGGCCACTCATTGTTCACAGCCTCCCGCAGCCTCCTGAGATGTTATTTACTGAGCCCGGGAGGTCAGCTGGAAGAGGGATAAGGGGAAGGAGATTAGAAGAGCTCCACCTCCCCTGGAGGAGGGATACCGCACAAGAGCGCCTTATTTTCAGGCAGATCTGTTGTGCTGCCTTTCTGACCTTGGAACAACCAGAGGAGCAGTGAATATGCTTTTTAAAGCACATTTATTTTAAAGCACGTGGCATGTTTACTTCTTCTTGAACCTAAAGTTATTTGCTGTCTTCTCACAAGGAAGCAAAGCACAACAAGACCAAAAAGTTTGCTACCTGTCCAACAGGCTGCTGTCCTTCCCCTTGCAGGGAAAATAGTCTACAGGTGGCAGAGAAACAGGACAAGGAGGTGGAAGACAGCACTCCCGTTTGTTACACATGCTTGGATTCTCCAGGACCTGCACTAAACTCTGGGTCTTCTCGCCCATCTCCAGCTGATCTTGTCCAGTCAAACGCAGAACGCTCTCTGTCTAATTCTGGCTGAAACTGAAATGCCTCACCAGTTTTCAGAAGACGTCTCCTGGTCTTCTATAAATTGTATCCCACCTCTCTTGCCCACTAGCTCACCTACTGGTGTCTCTCTTCGGTCTTGCCAGACATGGGCTTTTTTCAGCCCCTTTTACACAGGTACACATCATCCTTATCACTGTAGTGACCAACACACAGAGAGAGAAAGAGAGAGAGAGAGAGTGTGTGTGCACTGAGGTATCATCTTTACCACTGCAGCACATACTCCTGTCTTCATCATTATTATGTATTCTTTGGCTGCAACAACAGCCAGGAGACCCCAAACATAACTCCGCGGTGCTAGGTGCTGTATAAACAGAACGAACAAAGGGACCTGACCCCAGCATCTCTGCTGTTTCAATAAAGACAACACTCGTAAAAAGATTTGGCAGCTTCTGAACCTCCTATTTCCCTGGCATTTTCCCTTCTTGCTAATTGTATTGCAAATGCAACAGTGGGTATTTCAGACAGTGAAACAGTTTCTTCTGATGCACTTTTGCAACTGCTTTGTTATTTGCTTCTGGATTTTAGTCAGCATTTCTGGTACCACAAAGAGATACATATGTGTTTTTTAAACTAATTACTCAGAACAGCCATGGCACCTCAGACAACAGAACGGGGCTACACTTGACCTTTAGTCAACAGGAAGGGAGCTCACACTGCTCTCTGCAGCAGCAGCTCTCTGCAGCCCATGAAGAGATAATTCAGCAGTAACAAGGGAGAGAGAATGATCTCAAATATATTTCAGGCTGCTTTGGTCAAGAGTGCTTCATCCAAATTGGGCAAATGCTCTCACTGTGCTTTTTGGCTTCCACCTGTAAGAACTTGACTTTTTGCATATGCAAAACTTTGAAAAGGGCTGCAAATTCCTATGGGGTATGTGGGCCAGATGTGCCAAAAAACAATAACCAATATCATGTTGTTTCTATAATTCTACTGATAACCATGGTCTGGGGGCAGGGGGACGGGCTGGGCAGAGCAGGCAGATGAACCAACACTCTGCATCAAGCTACCCCTGCCTTCAAAGTCCCCAGCAGGTCCTCAGACTGTTTCTTAACAGTTTTTTGCTGACAGTAAGGCTGAAACTGGGGAAAGCTGACACATACCAATGCACATTCCCTTCCAAACCTCGTGGGTATCCCAGTGGAAGTTATCGCAGCATTAACTCCCGCACCCTCCCCTTTATGGCTATTAGTACACAGCAAGAAGAAGGAAAGCTCTCTTTAGGGCTCCCTGTAGTAAGTGCCGCTACAGCAGCTCACAGAGAGGGGAACCCTGCCAGCAAAGGTTCTGCCATGTGAGTTGCTGAACCCCCACCCCGTTTCCTGCAGGTCTAGATGTTTTGCTGAGGCTGCCTGACCCCTCACTTTTTCCCCTCCTTCTGCTTCCCAAACTTTGGTACAACTGTCTGTGCTCTGTTAACCCAGGAAGGCTTCGCTTAGAGGGCACCATATGGTTTCAGCTCTTGAAGCTTTTTTCTCACCCAATCTTCCATCTGCAATGACTATCACACAGGGTGGATAAGCCATTTGTCTGCCCAGGGTCACAGAGCCAGTCAGGACTGGGTCCCCTCCTCCATGTAACTGAGGTCCTTCGCTCTTGCTGTAAGTCAAAGAGCTTCACCAGCCACAGCTCCGTCCTCAATCCACCCCTGACATTTTTAGTGGCAACTTTTGAGATGCACAAATCAGTACTCCATGAAGGGTCTAATCCTGCGGCCCTGGCAACCACATCAGCATGTAAAACCAAATCCTACTGGAATCTCTAGAATCAGCGCCAAAAAATGGCTGAGAGTGAGAACAAGCTGCCCAGAGCACCTCATCCCTCCGATGGTACGCACTGCGCTCCCTTTTGTGTCTAGGCATAAACTTGGGTTGCAAAACCTCCAGGAGAGGGGCTGTGTAACTCAGTGATGCTGTTTGTACAGCACCTACGACAAGACAACTGTGATCCACGTTAAGGATTCTCAAAGCTCTCCTCCTATAACGTGAACTTGCAGCTCATGTACCTGCAAGCACGTTATGGTAAGGCTCAGCCCCCCGTCCTCCCCATGTTTTATCCCGGAATTAGATTGAACAGGTTTACGGTGCTGGAAGAGACCTTGTTAGGAAAAGGCAGGAGTGATGAGTTCAAGAGAGAGGGATAATCTAGATGGGCCAGAAAGGCAGTTTTGAATTTCTGACTGTATTTTTAATTAATTGCATGGCACTTACGAGCCAATGACAGGTGTTCTATAAATCTAAAATAATTAAATAAAATAAGCATAAGCTAAATAACAGTTTTGTATGTGCCCTGCATAGTTAAATATTCAAATCATAAGTGTTATATTAATAAAATATATCAAATTTCACATTGATATAAACCAGATTTATTGTGCTATATATAGCATAGCTGGGCCTTACAGCATCACAGAGGTGGCAAAAGCAATAAAAAACTAATCTGTTTGTAGGCAAGCAGCCATATTCATGTTTGATGGGTTCACACAGACAGCCACAAAAAGCTGAAAAGCTAGCTTTATTTCCTCATTTTCAAAGATCTGTAATGAGCAACTATTGCTGCCTTTCTGCATACGACATCTGCAGCTCCTTCTCTGCACACCCAACATGACCGGTACACGACACACTGCACAGGAGTGCTTTCCGTTGGGATGATGAAGTCTTCCAGGGCAGCCTTCACCCCAGCACAGCACACCCCAGCCCCCTTCCCACACCTTCCCTTATAACCCATTTAAGCCTTCAGCCAGCCCTAACTGCTCGAATTTATGCCCCAGAACAAAAATGCTCTCAACTACCATGAAAGACCTATAGAAAAGAAAGTATCTTCCTTCGCCACCTTCTCCTTCCCGTTGAGCTCTGCTCTGAGTGCTGCTCAGCTACATCCCATGGATGCGATTTCATTCCGAATAAACAAGTTGTTCCAATTCTGCAAATTCCAAACTCCAGGAGAGATGAGGGCACCAGCGAAAGAAGTAAAGGCGAAGCCACTTACATCTACCTCAGTATCTACAGCCAAAGCCAGTCTGGTGACACTGTCAGGGTGACCACCAAGGAGGTATCTGGTAGCCTGTATGTTATGGTGCGGTGATCGGCATCTCTTGGGTCGGTCCTTTGGCCCAGAGTGGCAAATCCCGCCACAGTGCTGCCACAGCAGGGCCTCTCTTTTGGGTCAAATCTTAGCTGACAGGCAAAGATTGAGTGAGCCGTGAAGACTGAGCATCCCTTCTGCTCCCCAGCAATAATGCCTCTGGTCAGGGGAGCAGAGGAGGTAGTTTTGGGGCTTGACACAAGAGAGGCCTGAGGATAAACAGGGCGTCTACTGACATGGAATGGAGCCTCAGGGACTGCGACACAGGGGCTGAACTCCCATTTCCAGCTCTCTTCCTGGATGATTACAAGGGGTCATTTCCTCTCCTCATGCCCCGCTTCTCCCTCATCTCTTCCATTTTTAAAACAGGCATTTTTGTATTAAGGGAAAAGAATGCAGCACCTAATATTGGTCACTTTCTGGCAAGAATAATGCAGCCCTCCTTCAACAGCACAGCGTAGCTAACATTAGATTACAAAAGCAGCCAAAAAAGCCCCAAGAAACACACACACAAATGCCAGCATGTCTCAGAGTACTGTGTGGAGCAGAGTGAGTGATGTCACACATCTTTTTCAGCTCTAATTACCAGGATTCTCTGATCAAGGTAGAATTATTTACTGATCAAGGATATTATTGATTCTAACCCGTTGGCCTACTGGGATCAGTCTGAATGACATAGTAGACCCCGACAGATTAAATACTGTCAGAACATTCTAGGGAAGCTTTGAGGAAAGATTCTCTTCCCGTTACTGCCTCAGCATATGTCAAGTTTCACAGCTCGCGGGATATCAAGATGTTTCACGCCAGGCAAGGCTAACAGCACAGCAGCTTAGCGCAAGCCAATGTTGGGGATGTTTCTCTGTACAGATGAACACAAGTCTTGGGAAGGGGGGGCGGACGACAGAGTATCTCCTAATGGTTCTTCGAGTAAGCAGTGAAGTTGAGAGTTCCAGACGTATCACATCTCCACCTCTTCTCTCGCATGTATAACCCTGTACTGACATCTCTTCAAGATGAATTAAGGCAAACATCGAAGGAAGGGAGATGTGACTGTTTAAGGAGTCGCAAGCTTTGACAGAACGCACCACGATCACTTCTTTAGATAATTCAAATACCACCGCGCTTCGTAATCTGGCGGCCAGACAGGAAGACTTGAGTGAAAGATCCGGAGAAAACAAAAGCAGCCAGACAAGGAGCGTAAGCCAGAAGAGCATCTAGGTGGGGGGAAAAGGATTGGCTTTCATGAGAAAGCCACAGAGGTCATTTTCTTGAAGCCAACGCATCTATTTATTACCTGAACCCACAAGCTGTAAAGACTCAGTCTGGCACGCAGCACACACCGCACTGAGCAGATGAAGAGAAAGCATCCTTCTCTCCACAGAGGCCTAAGGCTCCACCAGCTGATCCGCACGCCGGGTTTCCGATCAAACCAACGCTGAACACCAGGAGGTAAAAAGGCAGAAATCCCACTGGAGACATAAAGCAGATCCTAAGGAGTAACAGACTTTAAGACAGTTGGACATTTCATCGGCATAACATGCGGTAAAGGGCCTTTGTAGTGGTGAAGGCCTCTCCTTCCCCACTCATTATAAAGATCTTAATCTTAAATAATTGCACGTGTAATTTTAATAATTCCTTCATTCACTGGAGAATTCCAAACTGGTTTGTAAACACTGGCTTATTAAGGACAGGAGGTAATAATGGTTTCAGTCCATTACTAGATGGGAATGGTAGAACTGTCAGAAATGCTGAAAAAATAAGAAAGTTTGTTAAATACTTCGTTTCTGCACTGGGAGCAAAAGCCAGCTCTAACATGGTATGAAAATGAAATACTTTTCATTCCAGCAGTGAATTAGGAGGTTCCAAACAGAAACTTCTGAAGTTATATAGTTTTAAATCAGCAGACTTAGATAACTCGCTCTCAAAGAGTTTCAGAATAGTTAGCCCGAGAAGTTCTTTAAACACTTTACTCAGATTTTTTAATGAGCCTCAGAACAATGGGGAAAGACAAGGTAAATGGGAAAACAGCACTGTGCCTGTATTTTAAAAAGCATAAGCAGGATAATCCAAGTAATTTTATAACCCCCAGGAGAAATAATAAAATAGAGGAAACCGGACAAGTGATAATAAATTAAAGGAGGGTGATATTATTTATGCAAATTAAAGCTTGTTAACGGAAAAGAGTTAAACTAATATATCTTATTTGCTGAGAAATTAGTGCTAGTGTAATGTGCTTAGATTTCTGCAAGTTATTTGATCTTATACCACACAACTTTTTGAATGAGAAACTAGAACATGGCACAAATTAAACGGATTAAAACGTGATTAAAAGATCTCAGAATGTAAGCATGTCACCAATTCTGCCTAATATTTTTATCAATGTCCTGGAAGAAAACAAAGACTCATCACTGATGGTTAACACAGACTGTGCGAGTTAATGGCAAACAACAAAATCCCAGGGCCACAGACACAAGACGGTGTGGGCTAGTGGGTGAAGTTGGCATTTTAAAAGCAGGGAATATTATCCCAGGAAAAAGTGACTCTAAAAAGGGTGCAAGGGTCAGGGTGGGAATCGGGTGAAGAGGTTTATCATGGGCAATGCCCTATCCATACCGATAATGTGGACATAAATGCCAGAGCAGTAATCCGAGCAGGAAGATGATAGTGTGTGTGTATATATATATGCTTGACATTACTCGAATACAGTGCCCACAGTTCCAGATGGATGCTGATATACAGTGCCGGGGTTTGGCAGAACAGTCATGCAGATGATTAAGGATTTGGGATTGCCTCATTATGTGGTGAGACTGAAGGACCTCGCTCTATTTAGCTCACTAAGGAGAAGGCTAAAAGGTTTCTTGATGATGGTCCATGGCTACTAAATGGGAGTTCCAAAGAGTGACATACAAAGCTCTAAGGAGACCAACTGGCAGAAATGTGACACTAAACAAATTTGAATTAGCAATATCATCATCGTTTCCTAAAAAGTGAGAGTAGTTACCCACTGAAACAATTTACTCCGATCAATGAAGGACAGGACCAGGGCATTTAATCAAGATTGGACGCTCTCCTTAAAAAGAAAAGTACAAAGACAAACTGCCATAAACAGGAACTAGTTTGGGGAAATCCCGTTGCTTATTATAGTGCAAGAACTCAGCCTTGATGCTAACAGTGGTCTCTTGCCCTTTTAACCCATAAATCTAAATATTTCAATTTCCATATGCAATACCAGAAGTGCTCTCCCCAGCCCGCATATGGGGAACCTGAATCATGCACAGGTTGGTGCCTACGTTTCCAAAGGCCACGCAGCCGTACCGAATGCTGCACGGATCCCTGATGTGAAAGAGAATAAATGCACGTGGGCCCTGAGAAAGTATGTTGTCTGGCTAAGCCAAGTTAAACATCCCAAATAAAAAAAACTGCATTTGAAAACAGGCTGGAGAAAGCAATGTGGGTTATCCTCAGCAGGGAAAAGGGCAGAGGCCCAGACACCTGACTGCCAGCCCACAGCATCCACTACTCCACACCACAAGTGAACAGAGCCAGAACATGCAGGACGATTATCCTGAAGCGCAGGCTAGGGTTTTGATTCTGAAGTTACAAATCAGGTTTTCTTAATGAAACACTGAGTTTGCACAGTTTTGTTTTGGCTTTAGATGTGTCTCTGTCCACAGGAGCATGCAGCAGGACTGCTGCCAACTGACACCTCAAAATCTGACGTCTATTACATTGGGTGGTATATTCAGTGGTAACAAACAGCAGTCAGCCAAAGCAAAATCTTTCTCTCCAAATGCCCAGTGCTTTGCCACAGAAGTGCATGGTTAGCAGCCATCTAATATGATCCCCAATGCCAATCCACAGAGGAGCCCCAAGTTCCCAAGTTCATTATGCTCTTCAGCATCAGCCAGCTCCATCCAGACAGAGAACAAACCTTTAGAAAAAGAATCATGCACTGAGATGACATTAAAGAGTTCCAACAAATTAAGGGCAACTTCTCTGGAGTACAATTTAAAACATCCAAGCAACTTAAAGCTGGAGTGCAATCCTCACCGCAAAGAATTCTGCACTGTGTATGTTTCCAATTGATTTTCCTTGTCAGCGCCGAGAGACCTCCCCAGGTGGAGGCTGGTCTCCAAACACGGAAAATCACTGAAGCAACTGATACCTAGACTTTATTATGTACTGAACTCATGTGTGGTCTTTACTATGCCGCTACTAAAGTTACGAAGCCAGATTCTTCCCTGGCTTACATCTTGGATCCCCCCCAAAGCTGGAGAGGGTTCGTGTGGGGCAGATGTCTAGGCAACAGAGCATGACTATCCCAGTTGAAGCTATCACCTCCAACAAACATGAACATTTGGGTCACTTCCTTTCACACAGTATTTCCTACTTTTCCAGCAACAGCTCCCCTGCTTTACCCACTCTAGGTGTACTTGGGACCTTGTTTCCCAACGCAGCCAGAGCCAGCAAACAGCAGGACAGGTGAGAAACTCGATCACAGGTTGGAATCGTCTTGCTTCTGTTGTGGGGTAAAGACCTGAATCCTAGATTTTTCTGTATTTTGGAGTAGTCCTGGCTTTGCTTCCTAGTGGGATTTGACACTTCATCACTCAGCTGCTCTTTTCAGTGCACTTGAATCCTGGATAAAGGCAGGGGTGAGAATTCAGACTGCCCGTGTATCCTTATGTACCAAGCAAAAATATTCTACCAATGTGTCCTGTTACCCTGTTAACGGGGGTGGAATTATACACGATACAAGACAGAGTTTGATCTTAAGACACAGTACTCACACAAAAATGTTTTTCAGACTCCTCTGTTCTTCCCTCTCTCTTACTTTGCTGCATGTTTCACTCTTGTTTCTAGAGCCTGGTGTGATAAGGAGTCCAGGGTATTACTAGGAGTCCCATGTATTACTAGGAGTCCCACCACCACAACAAAATTACTCTCAGGAGGGAAGTTTTTCAGCATCATACTGCTAAGGGAGAAGCACAGTAACTTATAGAGCATATAATTTCAAATATCCTTAACTGTACTTTTTTTTTAGACTCTGTAGTGGTTTAAAAACAATAGCAGAGACATCAATGGAAGAACTAAATCCTCCCAAAGCAAGGATGATTTCTGCCCTCTGCCCACACCAGCGGAGAGAAATGCTTACCAGCTTCATAGAATTACTTCTGCTGAACTTATTTCTGAGAAATCCATCACAGTGAGACTTCAAAAAACCAGATCCACATTGCTGATGCAAACAAGTGCTGATCCATGGACTTCCCAGCCCTGAATTACCAACTCATGAATTTCAAGCCAAAAATGTTCTAAAGAATCACATTGTTAATTTTGGAATTTAGAAAAAAACAGACCAAATGTATTATAATTTTATTCAGAATTAGAAAGTCCACTATGCCTGCAAAAACCTCAGCAGTGGTGTTTGGAGCTGCACCTCAAGGACAGCACCGCCACCAAAAAAATAAATAAATCAGCGCTCTGCCCTGAAAGAGCCAATTCAGCTTGATAAGACACAAAACTGCTTGAGGGCCAGAACACACCAAATTTTCCATGCTCTGCTGGGTGTCCTTTGATGCACACTAAATTTTGATGCAAGCCATGCCAGTCTAAAGATGAAAAAGAAGTCAACAGAGTTAAACTGATGTAAATCTAGACTGATTGTGATCAAAGTCCAACCCTGCATTCACACTGCCATGCCCATTTTAACCCACATTTACTTTAGATCAGAATATGATGTTATCAATTCTACTGCAGCTAAGCAGGAACATGGCAGCATGGATGAGGTCCCAACAGTTTTAGGCACTGAACACCCGAGGAACAAAAAACTACCCAGCCATGCACAATATACAACTTCTTTTCTTTTTTTTTTTTTTAAACTGACCCTAAAGCACTGTCATACTTAAGACTAATGGTGTACAATTTTTAAGTAACACTACTATTGTAAACTCTAGTTCATTGAACCATCACTGAAGAATCTTGTAGTGCCTTCCTTTCTAAGTGTACTTTACAGTTAAGTGGGTGAATCACAAGGGGGAAATAAAAGAGGAATTGATATCATAGTCCCCTCGGGGGGAGGGAGAAGTGTTCGTGTGGTTCACCCCATGTCACAGAAAAAGAGATCTCAAGAATCACAGCTGTGACGAACGGTGGGAAAAGTTATTGATCTAAAAGAATTCATTTTTACTATAAGGGCTGGTACTTTTACTTATTTAATAAAGGTCTGGCGTCAAATCACTGTGAATTTCAGGATTATCTAATTCTATCTAATCTCATTCAATCACTGATGCTCCAGACTGTGGCAGAAAGGAATGCTTGCCCTTTCCTGTCTTCAGGGGCTATCTCCGGTTACCGTAGCAACCCAGCAAAAGCAGCTTCAACGGAGCCGAGTACCACCTATCACATTCATCTCCAGATAAAAAGAAAGGATGGGGTTACAAGGGAGTTTTTGCAATTTGATGGGTAGAGATAGGCAGAACAGCAGCTACCATTGGAGTGGAATCTACTCATAACTCTGAATTAGCAAGGCCCCAGAGACTCGGTGATAAATACAAGCTCCTAGGGGTAAGACACTCATAGACAGCGAACTACTCTGGTTAAGTGGTCTGCTGGCTTTCAAAAGAAAGAGAAAAGTTTTATACTAAGAAGCTGTGGTGATTAAGAGGCCCAAGTTAGCTGAAACTGTTTAAAATCCCAGAGCTGCTTTCTAAATTATCCAAAACAATCATACCTCCCAGCACTAAACTGGGAAACAACTACAAGCAAACGCACAACTTTGCTGCTGTGTCATCATCAGAAATATTTTAGAAGATGTATTTTCTAGACCAGAAGGCTGTCGAGTGTCTCTTCCATCACCAAAAGATCTCAAGTTTTCCTGCTCCTTAATTCTCCAGAAACCATTCAAAAAAGTTCTACCTTCCTAACTGATTAGCACAATGCAAGAAATAATGGGTACTGCCCATCATCTTACATCTTAAGACAGAAGATGTTGAGATGTTGTTACTCTTAGAAATGAGTAAACCTTACTATGAAGCCCTTTTTTTTTCCATTTTACAATGTGACAAAACAAAAGGCCACATCAAGCCTTGGGTTTTTTTCATACGAGTGGGCATCAGTGCAGAACTTGCTCACAGCCAACTGTGCACTGCGGCACAAGACCTCTTGCTCCACGGCACTGCCCCTACATCACCCTCCAGGGCTGGATGTGTGCTGGTAAACACAGCAACTTTAGCCAAATACACGGGACATCTCTCCTAGCAAAAGCTGCTGCAGCAGCACACGCGCAGATGAACACCACCTTCTTCTGGCAAGCACCTGCTGAAAAAAGCAAGGCTGTTTGTGGGAGCCCCAAGGCTAACGTCAGAGTAGAGCAGCCATGGGGACAACAGCCCGCGCTGACGTCTGTAGGCATTGCACCAAGGTGAGCCTGCCTCCACTGACCTGCCTCATTGGCGAATGCTGGTGCAAGTTTCTTTCTAGCTGAAGAGGTAAAAGATTAAAAAAACCTACTTTGCATACCGATTGAAGCTATCTCGACATCTTAAAATGAGGGATTTGATGTGCAGGAATATTTTCGTGCAGGTAATCAAAGAACAGGGCAAATTTGGGCTTGACGGTATTCCCAAATTCTGTGGCTTTGGATGCATGTGCAAAATAAAGTGAAATCAGTAAAAGCTAAAATTTCCACATTGACCAGAGGTAAAATAAATGAGTAAGAACCTTTCTTTCCATGCTTGGGAATTCCCTCCATCCATCCCTCCTCGTCCTCAGACATGTTACAAGAAAAATCCCACATCAGATTATATTTATAACCCAGGGGAACGTGTAATTTCCTCTCTGTTCTCACTGGTTTTGTTAAAATAACAGAGCCAAAAATAAAAGAAAGGAAATGCATCGCTCCAACAGTGGAGGTGGTACATACAGAAGATTTACCTTCACACAGGAGCAGTATAACAGTAAAGCAGAGGTGCTAATGATGTTCTCAGCTTTATTTACAAAACTGCACATGATTCCTGCAACAAATAACTCTTCAGGAGATGTCTTTCGTTGCCCTCAATTGGAAAACAGAACTTTGGGACACAGAGCCCTATAACGAGTTTTTCACTGACACCAACCAGAAGTGAGGAAGGTGAGCATCTCCTAACAGAAAAAAGCCCTGAAATGGTGAGAATGGCAATTCTTCAGCTGTTGAGTAAGTGAAGGTGATGCATTTCAATATGGAGAAGGAAGAAGGGACAGAAGAGGGCATAGATGCCAAACAAGAATCTGCTGTGTAGCAAGTTGTTTTCCAGATAAAGGAAATAGACTGTGCGTAAGAGAAACAGAATAAGACAATGCAGAAGAAGAAGAAAAAAAAACAAACAACAAAAGCAAACAAACAAACAAAGATAGAAAAATGAAAAAACTATAGACAAAACAAAGTGATTTTGCAAGCATAAAATTCTGACCAAGCATTACTTCATGAAAACCAGAGTGGATCTCTTTTCCGAAGTCTAGGGCCAATAGGAAACTGCTGCTCTGTCCTCCCTGTCTCATAACTGAACCAGAAGAAGCAATCGGCAAAGTTTATCATCTCTGCAAACTTGAACTAGTTGATAGTTTTAAACCTTGGGAAAAGAAAAATGAACAAAGTTTATGAGGGAGTTAATTGTGATCCTTTAGTCACCTCTGCCGTTGAGATCCCGTGTCCACTAAAGGCAATTGCCACCAGGCTCCAAATTAGCACTGATCCCTTTGAATAAGGCCAGCAAGTTTGGACATAGACCACCACAAATTAAAACCAGGTGTCTGTGCCCCGAAGCAGTAGAGACAGCCCTAAGCAGTTTAATGACATCTCTAAATAATTTTGACAGCAAAATTACTTATCCTATGTCACCTTTACACTGCCCTTGACACACCGCTAACAAGATGATGTTGCTTTCCCTGCTTTTATATATTTATTTATCTCTCTTTCTTCCCATGCTTAACTTTCTTTTCCTCAGACCAGCAGATTTTCTAGATCTGATGGAGTACAGCACAATTCACCAGGCAAGCAGTGCTCGTTGCAAAGCCCATCCTGCATCTGCTGACTTAGTGTGTAAAACCCGCTCCCGAAGGGGCTGAGGGCTCAGAAACTGCCTCTGCCTACAACAGAGCCCATCAGAGAACATAAAGCCACAGTGCCAGAAGTGACACTCTGCCTTAGCTCTTCCAGGGAAGCAACACCACGAGAAAGTCTGCGGGACAAGGAAAGCCCCTCTGCAGTCTTTATGGAATCCCAGCAGGAGGAAATTTGCTCGCTCCAAGGAAAAGCCCTCATACATGCCAACCTCAGCATAAATATTCTTTCACCCCCTTTCAGGGGAGGTTAGCTCGGTCTGTTATTCGCAAACACCTCACAAACACTAAACCGAACTCACAGCTGCATCTTCCTCTGTCCCTCCATCATGCAAGACCTTTTGCATTCAGTTTCTCATCACTGCTCACTGGAACAGTAGAAATCTTCACTACAGCTCTTACACTATAGCAAACCTCCCCCACTTGGAACTCCTTAAAACCCACTGTAAGATAAAATTATTTTCCTAAGCCATAGCTGCTTATAAATCTCTGCTGTTCACTCACAAGACTGCAATCCAATTAATATTTTCCTTTCCAGAGGGTATTTAATAATCCACAAAATTAAATCCTTCAGTATTGTGCTGGCACTCTTAGTGCCATTGATCTGGGTTTGTTCTGCCTCTGCGTAAAATAATAACAAGTCATTTTATTGCTGCAACACCCATCTTCCAAATCTCTGACAGTGGACACCATCAGGCAATCGCAGTGCGCCCTGTTCATGAGCTGAGTTCAAAGACCATCAGGAATAACTTCCAATGCAGAACACATTCAGAAGCGCCTCTTGTACCCACACCGATTCCCATTTCAAGCTGTCAGTTTTCCCCCGCGAAGTGCTGTATGACCCAAGAGCAGCTGATTTTCGGGACCCTTCTGTGAGAGAAGCGGACACACGTGTTCCTACTGCCCTCGGATCACAAAGCTGTGCAAGCTGAGGCTGCGGACTCAAACTCAGCGCTTCTCCCCAGTACTGGATGGGATGTGTGAGTCTCTCACCCCACTTAAGAGCACAATATACCTTATCTTCAGTTTCTCTCTGAGGGTGATGTATGACAGATTTTTAATAAACTTCTGTTTAGCAGTCAAGTCTAACTCACAAGTCTGAAGTGCAACACACACTCTAAAAATCACCTGAGTGAAGTCCATTAAAAACAAAACAAACCAAAACCAAACCATAACAAACAAAAAAACCCTCAACCAACTCAAAAAAGTCTGACAAATGCTAACCTAAACTAAAATGTGCTGGATTAAAAGCAACAATCCAAATCAGCATGAAACCACAAATAAAAATCAACAGACTGTGCCAAAGACCTTGGGGGGATAAAAAGGTTTATAAGTCCGCTTTACAGAGGGGCTTTTTCCACATTCATAATGCAGCCCCCAGAGACACCACGGCAAAGTTATGAAAACAGTGCTCTTCACATAAACCCCAAGATTCTCCAGCTCCAAGCCTTAAGCCCATAGCAGCTCAGAAAGGAACCTAAATCTAATCTATTCAGTTAGAAGTAAAATTTCAGACTTAATCCTGCCTCTACAGGCAGCCAACTACATTTTCCAGCAGGCAAAGTCCTCTCCTCATAGGAAAGTTGTCTTGAAAGATTCAATGTCCAGTACGGGAGACTCCCCTTTTTGGGCCAACCTCTGAATTGAGATCCCACAACATGGGGTCTACTCAGCAGCCCAGGGATCTCCCTTCTTTCTGCCTGTGCAGCTCTGCTCCTGGCTTTCCAGGCAAGCTACAGAGCAGCCCAGTGGCCAGGGGGACGTTGCTGGGGAAGGGCAGTGAATGCAGCTGCAGCCAGAACCCAACAGCACAAGTCACACAAAGCCACACTTTGGGGGAGATGCAGAGCCACCTTCCACCCCTGCATCTCTGAAACAGGGAGACAGGAGAATGCTCAGAAATCTTTGGGCTAAATAACAAGGATTTTGTTGATTACTGGCATTCAGTTCTTTAAGTAAGCAGATAGTTACTTTTTCCATCCTTGACAAAGTCTTGGACTAATGCCTTAACCTCAGGGGCATCGAAAGAAAACAACAAAAATGATGACGACAAAAAGCAAAAAGAAACAAATAAAAACAATCACATATAAATCAAATCAAGAGCAAAACACAGTCTCAGTAAGCAAATGAATCACCATTATCATTGACCAAGTTATGCAGAATTACCATGTGTCTTGACATGCAACGAAGGAGATGGAGTAAAAAAATTAATTCTACCGTGCTTTTCATTTTGTTTGAACACAGCCGTATCACAATAGCCTTTCCTTCTTTACCTGTGACCCGAACCTCAAATTCCAACATGGGCTATCTTTCAAACAGACACCCTGTCCAAGAAAAGATGGGAAAAGAGGATGAGGAGCAGCAACATCCAGTCCTAACCCACTTTCAGAGGCAGCATGGCTAGTTTGAAAAACACAGTAAGGGTCACACTCTGTCTGATAAGGGGAAAAAATCGAAGTTTATCATAAAGAATGCCTCTCCTCTGTCATACTGGGTATGCGATGCTGGACTTCACAAATCTAAGATACTTTGTTTTAGCAATGAGGATTTCAGTGCTGTTCTCCAGACCATTAGGCTTCCCCCTCCCTCTGGCTAGAGAGACCACTGCCAGTGTGCACACTTTCAAGATCAGCCCCGGCTGTGGGTTTCAAAGTGGAGACAGAGAGAATTTGTGAGTGGCATTTGGAGCAGAGGGCGAAGTTTGATGGGGACCCTGTAGTGAGTGGGTTTCACCAGAATAGACTGGAATCCATCCAGGATGCCGAAGGAGATGAACGGTGTCTGCCCAGAACTGACAAGTACAAATATGGGGGAAGACCCCTGTTCACATCTGACAACTTACTTTGTGCACGCCTGGGATCCTCTGCCTCCAAAAAACTGAAGGGACTGAGACCTGTGCCATTTCTCCCCTCCAGATCTGAAAAACCTCGGGTGCAAAGGCTAGCGCACAAAGAAGAGGGGACAGGAAAATCGGAGGGACAGTCACTCTGCAGAAGGGCGCGGGGTGGGCTGAGCACACCATACCCCGCTCCCCATCCCTGCCGAGCTGGGGAGAAAAGCAGAGAGCACCGCGCCATGCAGGCACCGCTTCCCCACCGCAGCCTGCGCTGCGCTGGCCGCACCCCCGGCCCGGGAAGGACGACTCTGCCCTCCCAGCCCCCAAAAGCGGCACGGGGGATGCCCTCCGGGGCCTCCTGCCCTCCCCCGTTCCCGGGGGGGGGGGGGCCCCCCCCCCAAACCCCCCCCCCCCCCCC
>VUYV01000092.1:2684260-2744936 GCA_008711295.1 Anarhynchus alexandrinus | reverse complement strand
CCCTCTCCCCCCCCTCCTTCCTTTAAACTGACACCTGGTTTATTTATTTATATGCAATAATTAAAATTAAACGCTGCGCCCCGCCGCCGCTCCGCCATCCCCTCCTCCCCGCCCCTCCGCCGCCGGCGCCCGCCGGGCGCGGGGAGGACGCAGCCCCCGCCGGAGCCGGAGCCGGAGCCGGTGGCGGCTCTCCCGGCTCTGCCCGCGGGGCTCCAGCCACCCGGGCGGAGAAGTTTCCCGGGGGCCGCCCACCTTCACCTGCAAAGTGCAGACTCGCCCCGCTCCCACCGAAGGCTTTATGATCACTGCGAGTTGGTATTTAATTTCCACTCCTGCACAAAATTTTAAAAAACATGGTATTACATTACATATATCTATGTATATATATATACACACGCACAGAGACACACAGACATAGACATTATCCCCCACGGCACGGCATGCGCTCCCTGCGCCGCTGCCCCCAGACCCTAAATGCCTGGCGATGTTGGGCTACTGGGCCGGGCTGCCCTCCCAGCCGGGACAGACAGATATTGATCTGGGCTCACAAGTCACAGTATAGTTCAGAGACTCTGACCAAACAAGATTTCCCTCCGCCGCCGCCGCCGCCGCTTCTCTAACTTGGCCCATTTAAACAGCAGAGGCGCTTGCAAAGCGCCGCGCCGGCGGCGGCGGGGCGAGGGGGTGAGCGACGGACGGCGGGGCCAGCGCCGGGAGCCGCCAGCGCGGCGGGGCGGCCCGGGGCTCCCCCGGCTCCGGCGGCGGGGAGAGGGGGGACGGCACCCTGCCGAGGGGGGGTGGCACGTCCCTCGGGAGTCCCGGGTGCGGGAACAACCGCCCTCCGCTCTCCTTGGCAGAGTCCTGCTGTGGGCAGCTATACCTTGAGAAGGCAGGCTGGAGCCTTCGCCTCTCCCAGGCAGCGATGTAGTGAGGCTTGGGAGACACGGTATAAATTTGTTTTCCATTACGAGCTGTGGCAGACATGGCACAAGGTCCATGTGAAACTGCCCCGAGAGGACAACACGGCCCAAAATTAAGTTGCGTGGTTGTCACAGAGATTTGTCACATCAAGATGGAGTTCCCTACCTTTGGATGCTGAGTAGGATGGACTGTGTAGGGAGAATCCTACCTAGATGGGAAATAAAAATAAATTACCCCCTTAAACACAGTACAAGAAATATGCCCCACAAGTCTTACAAGGTGGCAGAACAGAATTCTGTACAAGTTCTGTCTTAAGAGTTCTCAGAACAACCCAAAGTTCTTAGTTTTACCCCAAGGCGTGTCTCTTATTACTTGCTTTCTTGCAGGGGGAGGCGGTGGCAAGTTGAACTTGCCTTCCAGACAGCGAGGAATGGATTTGCTGTTGTGAAGATCTGCCGCTGACAGAGTTAGCAGGGCAGTTTCTGAGCAGTAACAGCCCCCACCACTTCAGCACCATCTCTCATGATCTCAGAGCATTCACAGACAAGAACACCACCTCCTAGCACCTTTTTGAAGAAGCGACTTTTAGCTTCATTTTACTGGTGGAGAAACTGAAGGCTAATGAGGCTGCGATGAAGAACACGAGTGCTGTACTTACGCTGGGGTTACGCAGCTACTCAGTCCCACTATGAGAGAATACAGCCAGGTGATGAGTTCATATCTGTGCACCAAGTGATTTCCCTGAGATCCTACAGGTGTAATGTTGTGCCCCGCGTAGCTCTCAGCTGACAGGTACCCCTCTCTACAAAAAGTCCACTAATGGATCACTTGTGGGACAAGCTGTTGCTTCATACCAGTAAAGGCGGAGGAAACTGCCTCTCTGGGGTTCAGCAGATCTGGGAATGGAATTTAAGCCCCAAACCTCAGTTTTCTCTTGACACTACTTGACCATGATTCTTGTTTCTTGCCTATTTATTCTCCAGAAATGCAAGCTCTGGGAGCCATCTTTGCTTCTTGCTCTAATGGAGGCAGATATACATACCCATCAAACCCTCTCGTTTAGGCTTTCAGGCTTAGGCTCTTATTCTTAATGCTTCTGATTGCTCAAGATGACAGGGGAAAAATCACTTTCTATTATCACCTAATGAACCAAGGAAAATGCTTGGAAGAGGCTCTGGGAGACACAGGCATTCTCTGTGAAAGCGTATAAGAGGATTCTGGATGGAGGTCAGGTGAGAAGGCCATACAGTGAGAACTGCTCGCTCTTACGCTCCCGGAAAACCTTCATGCCTGGCATACCTAGAACTGCACCGAGCTCTCTACAAAGGCTCGAGAACTACTCCAGGCTTCCTTTCACTCAGTCTTCTTTGTAACTTGGCTTCATGGGACTGATTTCTTTTCACTTTTTACAGGGGAGTGGGTATTTTTTCTCAAAGCCTTCTTTCTTTTTTACAGCCATAAGGGTTACTATTCTTCTTCCACCTCCGTTCCTCATGGCAACTTCACCTCCAAGTGTGGAGGGAGCTTGGCTGCAGCCTTCTCCAAAGACAAGTCTCCATGCTTCCTCCAGGAGGGGTCACAGGAGAGCAGAACAAGAATGGCCTTCATCCTCCAGGAACAAACCCTTCTGTGGTACTTCCCTCTAGACCTCTCACACCTCTGAGGTTTGGATGCACACTCAAATCTCCTACCACCACCTTGCATTACTATCCAGTCTGCCCCCATTAAACAGCTGTAACGAAACCTTTCCTAACCCAGAGAATTTTTATTTTAGAGGAAAAGGTGACTTGCCATGGGGTTTTCCCACTGCATGTCAGCTCAGTTGCTTTTTACCTCTAAAGAAACTGGGCTCAAATCTGGACCTAGTCAGAAGTGAAGTCAATATGCCGAGTCTTTATTCTACAAGAGCAGCATCTACTTGGCTGTGTTTCATTCCTGGAAAAAACAGGCACTTGCTGCCAGTCATGACATAGGTGCACTGGCCAAGCTGTGCAGAGGTCCGGAAGAGTAAGGCCTCACGATGGTGGCTCGGTGTGAGGTGCATGGCTCAGACCAGGCACAGGGTTCCCCACACAAACGTGAAGTGTTGTGGCAGAATTCAATGAAGTTTGGGGGGATTCAAGAGGCACAGATTCAGGCTGATCCTATCAGTCTCTTACAAGCACTAAGAGTTACTAACAAGTCCTTCCTACCCCTCCCCACTGTAATAAAGAACAAGAGCTCTGTCTGGATGTCCGAGTTCGACAGCAGGAGTCTGAAGTTGTTCAGCTCCAGTCTCTTAACAGTAGAGCTTTCAGGATTAGTGTAAACAGATTCACCACTGGAGAGCAGATCAGAGAGACGTAAGCAAATCCATGCACACGTGGTCAGAGAGAGAACCAGGTACGCTTTGCAAATTCCACACTGAGGAACTGGAACACGTTTTCAAGTCTGGGGGCACAAATCACCATGTCTTTTTGTTGTGTATTTCCATGGCACCTAGCAAAGTGAAAGCATGATTCCAGAACAAGAATGCTCACAGAGGCACTACCACAGTAAAGACAGTAAATAGTGATCATTTTCCAACATTTAGTTCTCCACCTCTGGAATACGTCATGCTGGATTGAAACAAAACCTGGATATTTTATTTCTCTCAGGTGAAATGTGTCGACAACTGCAAAGAGCTAGCTGTGCTGTAAAGCATTTCACAAGAAGAGATGGTGCTTCAAGCACAGGTGTGAAAGTTAAGAGATAAGGATTTTCCTCCTTATTCTATCACCAGTTTCATGGAGAAATTACTTATCCTGGATATGCGTCCATTATTCTACCCATAAAAGGTGGGGGAACGTCCTAAATGCAATTTGTTATTTACATGTGTGACAGTAAACCTCTGAGTTTCTAACTGAGATCAAAGGTCCTTTGTGCTAAGTGTTTTAAAAACTCATTGCAGATGCAAGCCCTGCCCCTCTACAGGAAAGACAGGTTGAGGCTGGAGGAGAGATACGCCCAGGTATACATAAAATCACCAGCCTGAGTCCACAGACTAATCCAGAGCTTCTGTCTTTGCAGGATTCCTGCACAGATGCCATACGTGCCGTCTCTGGCACCGCTGTGCCTAAACTAAATTAAGCGAACAGATACAACGTTCTGTCAGCACAGCTGCATCTATAGCACTGGCCTTGCCAGCCTTGTTGTAGCAGGTCTATAGCATGAGTTTCTCATAGTCCCAAACTAACTATGCCAGTCCTGTACACCAGAAAAGCTCAGATAATAAAACAGGTCTTTTAACAGTTGGTGTAGTATCCACTGAATCATGTTGTTTGCCCCAAAGAAGTTGGGGTGCTCAGCCTTTTATGACTGCAAGTTAACAGCTCCTCTCCCCACTTCCCTGTCTTTCCACAGAATTACCGTGACACTATCACACCAGTGATGGAAAGCAACAACTCTGTCCCTACCAAATCACTGAGCCTACCAAAAGACAGGGAAGGAGACCAAACAGCCACACCACCACCTCCTGAACCAACCATATCCATGCCTTCCCCAGCCTCTTTCACAGCCTCCGAGGGCATCAAGGCTGTGTAAAAGCCAGGATTCACTTCTTTTTTTCCTTGCCAGGCGTAGCCCAGCTCTAGGCTCACTGCATGTGAACAGCCAGCCATGCTGCCAGAGCCATGCTCAGCGGGATCGGTATTGGAGGTAATAGTAGCCTCAGGCCAGACTGCTTCATTATGAGAGATATTTTGACAGCCCAGCAGCAAGAGCAACCGCAGGGAGGGCACAGGTGGGTTTTCAGGGGAGGAGGGTTGGGAAGGAGGACACTGGAAAGGGCTTTTGCCTCTCAAAAAATGCTTTCTCAGGAACTGTCGGGCTGTACCCTTTTTAATCCCACTGATATAGAACACTGCCTTTTACACCATTTTATTGGAGTGAAAAAGGAGCATGATGGAACTCAGACTTTTTTCTTTCTTTAAAGTAGGCTCATGGTAGTATCAGCAACAAACCAGAGCTGTAAACTGCATACATCCCTACCTAATGCAGGCATTTGGTCTGCTTCCAAGAGAACAGCCTGGGACAGTCAACGGTGGTTTAAGGAACTCTCTTCTCATCAAACTGTTCTCACAGAATACCTCTTCCAAATCACCTTCCCTACAAGTGCCCTGTATAGCTATGTGACCAGTCTCAGCAGATCAGTACTCAAAAAACTAGAGGAATTAAACGTCTGTTGGGGAGAAGTGAAGGAAGTTTTATCCGGGAGGCAAGGACTCTAATTCTAAACTAGCTGCTCCCTTCTTCTAAATAATGAATAACTTCCCATGCAGGGAACACATTTTCTGTTCTCTCTGGTCACCTGGCCTGCAGCTCAGAGACCTTTGGATACTGCTGCACATACCGCACAGCAAGAATCACCCTGCGACTGCAGTAGGAGTCTGGCTGTGCACCGAGTGACCATCTTCCTTCGTGATGTGCTGTCAGAGGATACAGCACTGGAAAACCTATGAAATGACAGAAGGACTGATTCATATCTCTTCCCTACTGGTTGAAGTTCGGGTATGGTGTGGTAACTTAGATCAGAATCAGCCTTGAAACAAAAAGTTTAAATTAAAAGGGCACAATCCTATTTCTATTAAAACCAATGGCAAATTTTTACTGACTTCACGCTTCGGTGTTCTAGTCGCCCATAATATAGCAAGAGATTGCCCTTCTCTGCAAAAGTTTTGGAAAACAACAAGTTTAGCTACACTCAAGTGATGCCTCCATGATGTAAAAAAAGCACTTACAGAAATCACCTATGGAATAAGGCCTTAAGTATCAAAGCTGCTGTTGGAGTAACCAACCATTCTCTCTGGCCCTTTACTTCTAAGGCAAGAGCTGCCGCCTTTGCAGTTCCAGCCGTTGGACAGCTTCCCTGTGCTTCTTTCTACATTTAACTATAGTTCTTTGCACATATTGTGATTAAAAATGAATCTTTCTCTCTTGTCTATTCTTCCCTTCTCAGAGGTTATTTATTGCTAATTTGTAATTGCTGTGAAAGACTTGAGATACCGGAGTTGCAATGCAGAAGAAAGCCTCCACCAGATTCTCTCTTTTTTTCCTAAAGCCTTTGTTTGTGCTACTCTGCTCTGCTCCATTGCTAAGAAAAACTCAACTGTATCAAAAGATGGTGAAATGATGGTCATATTGTATTAATCTAAAGCTTGGCTGTGTCCCAGCACTTGTAGATCACTCTTTGCTACTCCACTTCCCTAACTTCCTGCCTGTCTTCCCTCCGACAATCACAGTAACAAAAAGATACACTGAAAAACTGACTATCCAAGAAGCTGGGTATGGCTGGAATCTATTGCTGCGTTAAAACAATAAAAAAATTAGTGACCATTGAAAAGCAGATAACATTAGGTGCGCCATCCCAACATCAAACAGTGCCATAAAAGAACGAGCCGTGGGTCTCTCCCCTAATTCACAAGTGTATACAAACACGTGTGCGCAAACAGAGCACTTTTTTTAGGTTAGGCTGATGAACTTTGTTAGCTAATCCTTTGGAATTAATGTGTCAGAAGAGTTAAGTGTAATCAAGGTGTGACTGCTTTTAATACATGCTAGAAAGATCAAATTAAAGACTAGGTAGAACCGCCTTGACCAATTTAGGAGGTGCTGAAGAACACACTCCCTGAGCTGGCTTACAGCTTTCGAACACTTTAATTAGAGCTAGCATGTTCTAAAGTCTTTAAATCATTGGGCATCTCTGCAGACAGGTTTTATATTGTTCTAATTCACCTCCTTTCTAGAAATTGATGTAGTGCAGGCCATGCCCTAATAATGAGGGATTAGCATACATCACCTCTCCACTACTATAACTGCACCCCACTAGAGAGCTGTGCAAATTCCACTAGGAATGTTGCTGAACAATTTCTGTTGCAGCAATGTGAAACTTTATGTATAGACAGGCCCTAGTGAGGGCTATGTCTATACTGCACTTTCAGATAGGACTGCAGCAAGCGTCCTTCTGCCATAGCTAAATGTTATTAAAGCAACACTGGTACTCTGAGAAGACATCACGTAGGAGCTCCATCAACAGGGACCTAGGTTTCTGTAGGGAATTCTCACTGAAGTTTGTGCTGCTGTGCTTTCTCTGCAATCGTTTCATGGACTATCGAGGTCAACACCAGTACAGGAAGACAGTCATAACTTCAGTGTCACCATGACCAGAACGCTTACGTGGCCTCTTCTACACGCGTACTGTATTTGAACAAAACATACCCAAAGACATACCTACGAACAGTCACAGGCATAAGCAGAGTCTCCAGTGAACTCATGGAGACAAAAGCACATAAACAACTTTGTACTCACTCCTCACTCGCTGCTCACACTTGCGCCTCCATCATGATGAATAAATGCTGGGTCAGGACCACATGAAGGCTTGTCTTGTTTGGGTTTGTTTTTCTTTTCTTTTAAATCTTACATTCCTAGAAAAAGAGATGCATTCAAGTAAACTTGTTGTCATGACTACACTGCAACAGAGTGCTTTAATCAAACAAAAACTTAGATAAGATATAAGAAAAGAATAACAAAAAAAAAAACAACAAAGGGAATTAAAAAAAATATGTAAACAGGCATTTACACATTTGAATCTTCTCATAGTGATTTGAGTTCTTTGGAAAAAGAACAACTTTCCTGCTTCTTCCCTTGCGTTGCTTCATAGCAAATGCAGCATGCTGGTGGACCAGAGACGCTGCCTGCTGCAAGCAGTTAGCACCGAGTTTTGTTTGTCAGACTTCCAAACTTGAACTTTTCTACATGTGGAGTCAGACATTCCAACTTCTATTTCTGCCTACTTTGCTTTACTAGTAACTCCAAACTCAGGTTCTTCACTCATAAAACAGAAAGCATCTCTGTAAAGCAGAGTTGAGAAACACAACTCTTCAGGTGATCACACTCCTCATTCATTTCTATCTCATACTGTATATTTCTATATCTCTGTTTTTTTCAAGTTCAGTAACTCAAACACGGAGCAAACCCAAGTAATTGTAAGCCATAACACCCCACAAGTGGCAAATATAGAAATGTCAGAGCAAGCAGTTTACAACTAATTTTGATGCCTGATGCCTAAAATTGTTCATCTAAACTCTGTGGCAAATACTTACAAATAACTATTTTGTTCACAGCAGGAGAAAAGGATTTTGTTAGTCATACATCTTCCTTGCCTTAGCCAAAACTAATCTGCATCCAGACATGGCACAAACTATTTTCACTCACTCTTCATACTCAAAAGGCACATGTGCAAATAGATGTATTATCAGCACACACTTGAAAAACTACTCTGTACACGGTCACAAAGTTTAAAGTTTTGCTCCAGGAGGAAAGGATAAAAAGGCATTTCGGACATTGCACTGTTCACAAAAGCTGTTCCTTTCTTCTGTTGTCTGTAACACAGAGTTAGCAATGGCTGCGGATAAAATGATGGGAACAGCTACCGTCCTGTGGCAATTGACACACGCAGTGGTAGTGACAGCCTGGCACCACGGGTTATCCATTGTTAGACGCGGACACAGAGAGATGCACGGGCATGTGCATTCAGAAAATAGACTCTGGGTAAACAAGAGAGCTATTTTTTCTTTGGTTTGTGCCCTGAGAACGACAGGAAGAGCTAAAATATCAAACCTGAGGTTCTGTGCATATCAATTGGTAAGAGACACACTGCTGAAATATTAGCTTGGCTTTATAGGAGCAGTCATCAGAATTTCAGTCACTAACATTTCAGCCATATGGTAACTTGCATCTCACCCTCAGCAGACTAACAGATGTGCCAACAGCTGAAGGGGCAAAAAGCTGGGTTCCAACACACATTTAATGTTTCACTACTCGGGAAAGACTTAGGAGGAAGTTGGGGCCAATTACTGAGGATGAGTAGTGGAGGAAAGAGATCTTTTAAGTTCCTGTCTTCCCTTTTAAGTACATCAAGCATGCAGACATTTCTCACACGTGCTTTGCACCCAGAAGCAACGCTGGCATTAGCTATAAACCACTGCCTATAGGTTAAGGCTGCACTGACCCTAAAATAAAAAAGCCTAATCCATTGTAAATATCCAGAAGACACTGAAGTCTATTACCACCCAACTGCTTGTTCCTTTCCTTCAGTTGTTAAGGAGTCTGTCTCTGCGGTATGATCTCTAATCACATTACAGCAAAACACTGATTAGGATGCACATGGGAACATCATAGGAAACATATAAAATTGTCTTGACAAAGTAACTAAATGCATTTATAGGGATGGTATTGCTTTTAATTAGCCTTAATTTCCAAAGAATTATTACTTGCTCAAAAAAAAAATATCTTTATGGATCCATAAATTATTGAGTGCAAGAGTCTCCCCCTCTTTCCTACTAATACCCGAGAGAGCAGACCTAGCGTAACTCACCAGGGAATTTACTGTATCTGACTGCAAGAATGCTCATTGTTCCAATATATTCTGTATTTTCGTTATAACTACAAAGATTCTATCAGTTCTCACTGAGTGAATATGGAAATCAAGTCCCAATCTGGATTAACCTTCAGACTACCACAAGCATGTTGTGCTTCTTAGAAGTAATCTGTGTGTTTGTACACATGTGCACATAAACACACAACACATTGACCATATACACCTATGCAATTTTATACCTCATACTAATCAGGTTTGTAGTTTGCTTCTTGAAATACAGTAATGCAAACTAAGCCATTCATTTATTTCTTTATAAAATGAATATGACACTTAGTGTGAACCTTGGGAAGTCCAGGACATGGTGCAAATCCAGGTAAATGGACTTGCTTAGGGATGTTATATCCATATTATTCTGGGCTGAGCCTCCCATTCTTTCTCCCTTCCTCCTTTAGTTTCCTGGTCCTCATGGCTACTGCTCAGAGTTTGCATATGCCCCGACCATTTGTTTCCATCTTCACAGAAGAAATACCCCATGTTGTTGCTCTCAGGACACGTGATGTGGTACAACAGGAGGAGGCTTTAGAAAGCAGAAGTCATCGGGGCCACTCTGGAACAACAACTTGGAGTCTTTTCTGAGACAGTTGACATCTGCCTGGATCCTTAATTCTACTGAGAGAAAAAGGGTTTTAAGCTATTCCTTCATTACCAACAATACTGTATAAAATTACTCTCTAAGAAATTTCAAATCCAATGTCATCTCATTCTTCACCTTCTTTTGTTTGTTGGTTCTGTTGGTTTTTGGTTGGGTTTTTTTGGGGGGGTGGGGGATGGGGTGGGGTGTTTGTTTGTTTTTAAAGAGAAGCATGAAATTCCACCAGGCCCAACGTCCTCTGAGAACAGACTGAAACCTGCAGAATCATCATCACCAAGGGGGTTTCTTTGGAGGGGGTCTCACCCAGTCCTGCTTATTGTGGTGGCAGGAAAACAAACAAGCAAGCAAGAGCATGGTTCAAACGGAGGTCCAGTTCTGTGCATGCCCCACACCTTTTTGCAAATATTTTAGACCTTTCAGCACTGTGGTTTTATCTTCCCTTTGCCTTGATGGCAGCCACTGTTGCATGAAAGCTCCAAAATGGCTTCAGCAGCCAGAATGCCTGTTATCAAGACAAAGCAGGGAGAGAGATCTGAATGACCTACTTGAAACAGTGTGTGCTCCAGTGCCCAGACATGAAGACTCACATCATCTAAGAAAACAAGAGGTTCCTAAAAAACCCATAAAACCAGCCTCAAATCTCAGCTCCAAAAGCAATAGACAACCTGCCCTTGATTATGGAGACTAACACAGTAATGTATCTGGTTAACTTTCACCAATCCATATTTGAAATTCCTCAATATTTGCTTTCTGTCATATTCTTTGTGGAGCAGAGCTCATACCCAAGAAGTCAAGGAGTATGGCACCCACAGTGCATTCACAGACTCTGCAGTGTGAACCAGTTTTAGATTCCATCACTTGCCTCCTGAACATTCCAAGATTCAAGATTCCAACATTCCAAACATTCAAGAGTGCTTGGCTCAGGGTTGAGGGTTGCCCATCTCTGCTCCCTGGGGCTATCAGCGCTACCAGAGATGTCAGCTTTGGTACCCCTGTGAATTTTAAACTTTATCTCAGGAGGCAAACACAACATTTTACAGAGGACAAAGACGCTCTCTCCTCTCTGTGCTCTTGTTCTGCCTCATGACTACATAAGGATGATGGGTCCCAATCTCCCCTCTATCAGCAGTCCTCGGCAGGGACACAGCTCCTGACGCTCAATGGCCAAGCAGGATCGAGAAGAGCGTGCATGCCTGGGTGAATGCAGCTTTTTCTTCCATCTGGAGCTATAAGCCTTCACGATAAGTGTGTGACTGGGTGTTTTAATTCGTAAGGAGATCCTCAAGAGGTTGTTACAGGGAGTAGCTGGCACAGCCCATCTGTCTATGTCACTACGGTATCTAGGCACTGGTATCTTCTTTCAGATTATAGCTGATTATGAAAAACATTTCCTTAGAAAACCGCTGGCCCTTTAGTAACACTAATGCCCTCTTTTGTGACATTCGCCGGGACTGTTACAAGAGCCAGGGTTTGTCTGCACTAAGAAATTTACCACTAAAATTATAGAGCCATTTCATCCTGCGTAACTCCCACCTGGGAAGCTTTCCTGAGAGAGGTACTTTTCTGATCTTATTTGTATTACTCAACTGGGGAAAGGCATTATTATTTGGAATAATAATAGAGATCATACTGTTATGCCTACAGTACGTTAACTATACTGATACTTCTGTAACTTTTTTTCAGGCAAACAGACCATCTTTCTCAGTCCCTATCATTCTCCATTCTGCAAATACTGTGTCACAGGAGAAATTCTTCTGGAAATACTAAAGAAACCTGCAGTGCAATAAGAGTTTTGTCATCAGAGCTTCTGTGACACCAGGTGTTTTGGGAGTGGATTTGTCTCCTCACGGAACAGACGGGAAGCGTGACTCTTCCTCCCCGGCTCATTTCTGCTAATACCTTGATCTCTAGCATATTAATGAGCAACTTATTGCAAAAATTACATCTTTACATTTCAAGTTGTTTTGCTTGGGTTGGATGTACTGTTCATGAAAAGATCTAGCTGCCAGAATCAGGCTTTCAACATGCATATTTGCAATAACAAATTCAAAATTCCCTTTCTATTGATGTTCTTGGAGCTGTCTTCAGACTTGCTGCTGCAGTAGCTACCACTAAATGCCACTAAATCAGTAAATCCATTTATTGGAATAGTCATACAGAACTGCAGCAATGAGACACAAACTTAATCCAATTCAAACCTCTTCTAAGCAGGAGGAAATAAACATTCAGCTCTGTTCTCCACGAAACGAGTAAAAAAGGGTGGAACCTTAAGGATGTATATGGTAAAGAAAAGGCCACTCAAGAGACAACACAAATAAACCCTAGCAATAACTCAACAAGGATAAGAAGGTGAATGGTGTCCCAAGCACTCCTTTAGCAAAGCACTGAGAACACCTCTGGGATTGTCCAAGGCCCTTGATTCAAGATACATCTTTCCATCCATCAGCTCCCTAAAACGCTCGGCAGTAACATCTGGAACCCCCATCCAATTATAAGATGAAATGCAGGAGGATCAAAGAGAGAGTTTCCCAGCTCTTATGAGAACAAGCTGGAGCGTGGGATAATTAGCAGCTTCTGACTGCTGCTAACCACCTCTCACTCGTTAGCATTTTTCCCTGGCCTTCCCACCTGCATGTGCAGTTCCCTTTGCCTCCAGAGTACCAAGTTCCCCTCCACCTGTATCTCTTTTAACCTGCCTGTAACAATAGTTGTCCTGACACATCCTGGAAGTTTATAGCGGACTCTTTTCTCCTCCCCCAGTTACCAGAGGCAAAGCCTTTTGGGACATATTTTCACTGCTTGGGAGTGAGGGTGAGGGCAACAGATGGGGGGGGGGCGACACCAAACCAACCAACAAAAGGGGTTCAGGAGCTCTGGGGATACCGGTGCATCAGCAGACAAGCAGGCAACAACAGGAGATGAATGCAGCGAAATAGTAACAAAATAATATTTACTTTGCTTCTTGTATTCCCCTGTGTCCACAGAGTTCTGGTCAGGATGAGAGATGTGTAACTGGCTGCAAGAGAAAAACATTTGCTCAGGAGTTCCTGCTTTTTTTTGAACTGGCTAATCCATTGCGAGCAGCACAGCAGTTTCACGTCTGAAAGGCACCTTAACAATAGCAAGGAGTCAAGCTGTCAGGAGCAAGATTGAATTGTGAGTTGCTTGCCCTTGCAAAAGAAATGTGGGTTGCACATCTGTCACATGTGGGGACCCTAGAGTCACACCGCTGGATTGGGTTTAAGTGCCTGCTCTTTTCAAGAACAGCACTCAGCAATTCTCCTCTATCCAAGGGACAGACCAGTACTGAAGGTATAGAAGGTAAAGCTCAGACCGGAATCCCCATCACAAACAGAAGGAAGACCCTTTTCCCCATATGCTGTGGCAATTCTCCACCAGACAGGGGCATTTCCTTCTGCCAAGTCAACCAACAGATCAGGCCTTTCCCGGATGCTATGGTGTTCCTGTCACATCACTTAGAGCAGGCTCACGTGACAGTCCCAGAGACAATACCCACGGAGCGACTCTAGTCACACTGACAAGGGAAACAAACTGATTTGGCACACAGGAAATCTGCTGCAAAGAAACAAACAAGCTAAATAAGGGTGAAATGTTAATGAAGACCTGGAAAGCACTAGGAAATCCTAAGATTAAAGGTATCCTAGGAATACAACTTAGCCAGTAACAGCCAATAAGGTCAGCCGAGGGATTGCATTCAATTTGATCTTAAAAATTCAACTTTCCCTACTGTGACTCAACAAAAACATATTAAATGTAAATCATGTACCAGTGTTGTCATGTGGATTTTGAGTAATTTTGCACCAGAAATAGTATACTGTGTGGTTGCCAGAGTGACACAGCACTGACCCTTCTCCAGTCCGGGCTGTCCACTTCTTCAGCTTATACAGACACGACAGACACCAGAGCTCTTCCAAGGCTGTCCCAGGCAAACCTATTCTCTCCCTCCTATCATTTGACCCGCAGGTACGACCGAGTGCTGAGGTGAGCTATAGCCCCATCTTTTTGCAATCCGCCCTCCAGAGCAGCCCTACAGACCCCAATAAGTCGCAGTGCTCTCCGAGTGCAAGCTCTCCCTGACTGCCATGTGAAGGTATGGGCTGTAGCCACCGAGAAGTCTGCAAAACCAAATTTTCCCCCTTGCTTGACAGAGACTTCTCAGCTCGTGGATAAGGAGGGGATGAGCTCGTTTGGGGTATCGGGAGTTTCAGCGAACTGATAACAACAGTGGAGGCTGGGTTGCTCTGTTCTAACGGTGTCTCTAGCTCCACCAAATCCAATCACGATGAGAAATACATTAGATTCCTTTTCCTCTAACTCAGCTCCAGACTGCTTTTTAACAACCAGCCTTCTTCCAGCCTTCAAAAAAAAAGCCTTTCCCCTCCTGCCTCTCCCCGGCCAAGCAGCAAATCCTCCCGGAGCCACCAGCCCCGGCGGTACCGGAGGGCCGAGAGCCGCGGAGAGAGAGGAGCGCCGGTACCGAGAGGGGCAGCGGGATGAGGGCACAGCCGGGCTGCGGCGCGCTGCGGCCATCCGAGGAGCGCTCCCGGCCGGCCCGTCGCTGCTCGGGAACCCCCCCGGCGGGTCCCCCGCCGCCGCCGCGGGTTGCTGGCAGCAGCCCCGGAGCCGCAGCGCTGCCGCCGGGGAGAGAGGTAATAAATAACCCGGGGAGCGAGGCGCGGAGCCCGGCGGGCGGCGCAGACTCTGACCTGACAAATACCCACTGGAAAATCATCACCTCCCGCCCCCGGGAGCCTGGNGGAGGGCGGCGGGGGGGGAGCGGAGCGGCCCCCGGCACCACACACACACACACACACACGCACAGCATCGCGCTTCGCCTTTGCCGGCTGGGCTGCGGCGGCGGCGGGCTCCCCCCGTGCCGGGACACGGCGCTCCACACACACACACACACACACACCCCGCCGGCAGCCTGCGGTGCCGAGCGGGAGCCGTCCCGCGGGGCCGGGGAGGGGGTTTTCCCGCCCCCGCCGTTGGGAATGGGTTTCCCAGTAAGCGTGGCTCCCAGTCTGCGGGGAGAGCCTGTCCCAGCCCCACAGCCTCCTCTCACCTGCTCCGTGGGAAGGCGGCACCCAACGTCCCAGGGGTAGCGAGGAGGAAAAGAGGGGGGTGAGGATGGATAGATGCTTTATTTTCCGCTCTATGCAATAAAGTGTGATTATAAAGAATATAACAGGGAGCACAGCTTGAATTCCAATTGGTGGAGAGCCTGTTGTTAACCATCAGGGAACTATTTATTCTCTAGCCTTACTGATGCTCCTTGGTCAATAATGATAAAGGGGGGAAAAAGGGAGAAGAAGTTGAAGCCATTATAAAGAAGCAATCACATTACGGAGAAGCAGCAGCAACAGCCCCCTCAGAATCTATGATTCCCTTAGGTCATGTCTGGCGTGCTCAGACCACTGGCCACTGTCAGTATTTACCCTGCATCATTAACCCACCAAAGAGTTTTTTCTTGCCAGAAATGACTGATTTCTCAAGCCTGATGGCAATCATCATTTGGGAGACAGAGCACTGCTCCCCTGCTGCTGAACTATCTCCGGTGATATTTAATAAATAAATAAAATAGCCGGATGCTTGACCAGCTCCGCAGGAAAAGGGAAGAAAATATGTCTATTTATTGTGATTAAATATTTGCTACTCCCTAATTCTGACACTTATTCATACATACAGACATGTGGTATACATGTATGCTTGCCCTAAGCCCCGATCGACTCACAAAACATTATTATTTATGGTCTGCATTGCTGCTACATCTCAGAACCAGTACCATATTGTCTGAGGTGCTGTACAGACAAAGGCCGGTCCCTGTCCCAAACAGCCAGCTGATGCACTCCCGAGACTGCTCTTTTTTCAATTACTGAATTCCACATGAGTTTTGCCAATGTTTCAAATAGGATCAGAGTCACACCAGGCCAGCTTTAGAAACTTCTGGCATCCAAACTGGATGCCAGATCAAAAAACCCAAATACAGTGCAGAAACCTAAGCTCAGAGTTTGCTTCCTTTGCTGTGCCACAGGGGAGCTGGTTGTATTTGAAGGCTTTGGTTAACTCCTCCTTTACTCCTCACTGGCATCATTCCGTCACGGGGGCTCCACAAACCGCACAGGGCTGCACACCGATCTGAATACCCACCAGAGATTATTTATGCCACGTTACAATGCACGACCAATGCCAAAAAGCAAACTTCCATGTCATGAAATAGCACTTCACACCACTCACTGCTGTATTCCCAACCCCAAAATGGTTCTCAAAAGTTTTTCCCAACTCTGCCTTAGACCCATTTCCCCAATTGAGATCATCCCTCACTGCCTGCATGCAATCATCTAAACCATGGCCAGTAAAGAAGGGGGAGGGTGGGGCATTGTTGTTATTGTTGTCACGGGTTTCCCGTAACACAAAAAAATCTGACCCTCCTTGCCATGAACATCAGCTCTGTGAAATCCAGGTTTTCTGACAGCTTTGCCGCTTCCCGGGTGCATTCAGGGAAGTCCTAGAAGCACAGTAATGAGCGAGGGGCAAGACAGCAGGAGGCCACGGAGAGGGCAGCGATGGCTGAGGATGGGCTTTCTGGGGGCAGCGCCTGCACACTACATCACAGAGTGGACAGAGTACAATGGAGAAGGCAAACATAGGGGCGTGCGAGGAGAATCGCAGTCACCTCAAAGGAAACAGCAACATTTTCTTAAGGAAAGGTAATGGGTTCCTTATTCCTCTGGTCTTGCATCTCCCCTTTTTTCTCTGTTGCCTGCTGTGGCCTGGACTGGCATTTTCAAAGGAGCTCAAGGACTGTCCCAGCTTTAAATTTTAATGTGGATGAAGCAGTAAGGCCTTGGCCATAAAAAATTGAAGTTTATACATTTCAAAAATACACATATTTTTCTCAGTGAAGACAAAAGGTCTGAGGGAGTGGAAAGCGCATGTCCTTGGGCTCCCCAGATACTTAGTTCTGAAAGTCTCATTCTGAGACAGCTCCGGTCTCCTTTACATTTCTTTGAAGATTCTGCCTTTAGCCTGTAGAGCAGGTTCCTTCTTTCAGGTTTCTGGTTTGGGGAGCTAAGTTATTCTGTTACCAAAGAGAAGAGAAAATTTCCAGGGTTCTGGAGACATGGCAATTCCCTTCTTTAGGACTTTCAACAAAGCAACACAACTGACAAAATAGGGCATCTTTTTGCTCAAAACATGGAAAAGGCTGAGGTTCCTTCAGGTTAACACTGAAATGTTACTGGCAACTTAGCACGCATTATTCACCTGATCATTGTTATTTAGACATATGTACCCAAATGTAATGCAGCCTTTTATGATGTTGTGAGCTGTGGACGTGTCCCTAAATTGTGACCGAGTTTAAGAATAGCATTGAGTGAAGCTGCTGTTGTAAATCAGTCCAGGAAAGTTCCTCCCCAATCAGAGCAAGGATCAGCCTGCTTTAAGAGCAATCATTAAATTAATCTCTTTTAATAGGCAAGATGAAAATCAAGATCTAGAGGAATTAGCAGGGAAGGGAGGGACATTGTTCCTTGCTGCCAGCAACAAGCAACTCCTATTGACGCTGTTGGCAGTTATTCACACTCGGCAGCAAAGGAATTGGGGACCATAACCTTGTATAAAAGTTTGATTTGAAGACTTGGTACAACTAAATCCAAACCCTTTTCTGGAAGCCAAGAAATGAGGTTCATTATAGCTTAGAAGACACATTAAGCGTCGCTGCTTAGGGACAAAGCCATGTTTCTTTCCCTGTACGGGGATGCCTGTCTTTTTGCTATGTGATGCCTTCTATAAGCTCTTCTGGGGCAGGAGTATAAATCATAATAAAGCCATGGCACGGCATATAAATCATAATAAAGAATAATGATATGTAATAAGGATGAATAATATTAAGAGAACTGTGTGTGTGAGAGAGAGCCTGCACACATGCATACGCACAACTGTACAAACAAATACAGATAGAAAAGGTGGTTGTTACTGTTCTCCAAAGTGAACAATTTTTTTCTCAGTGGATATTTTGCTGTCAACAAATTGACCCCAGCCTCCTTTCACCACCTTCTTTTCCTATTTTCCCTGCCCTGCTGCACATGGAAGGCCAGTGAATAAACATGTGCAGGTATTCTACTGCTCGGAGGGTCATGAACTGACATTACAGTGGGAGTTTAAAAACACCCAGCTCCCACAGATCCTGTGCCCGTCTGTGTACAAAGCTGTCCCTCTGCTTTGGGTTGCATTCTGTCACCTGAACAAATCAAGGAGCTGGTAATTCGCTAACCACAACACACAACTGTCCCTTTCCAGTGATGCTTCTAAACAACAGGGTAACTCTCTACACTCTGCACTACGACTACAGAGAGTGTGCCTTGAAGAGCGACAGAGATCCTAACCTGCTGGAGGGCTGCTTGGCTGTACAGGGAAGAGATGGTTCCCTGAAGGCTAGAAGAAACTGCAGGAGATTTTCTGTTACTTCACCCATTCTGAGCAGTTGTAATAAAGGGAACTCAAAAAGCTGCCACCTGGACAGCTCTAAATATCGAACCTCATGCTGCTGAGGAAGGAGAAGGGAAGCACAAATGGTGACAAAAAAGACCTCAAGGAACACATAGCAGTTGTAGCAAGAAAACAGAAATGAAAAAATCCTCGACGTCCATCAGGATGCCCCATTCTTCATGTAAAACCAATGCATTTATACATAAAAGAAACAGAAAGGCCCATGGCTGTCTGCTCGGGTAGAAGCAAGGATGGAAGGATGAATAGGTAAAGACACAAAGAGAGACATACTGGGAGGTAAGAGAGTTTAGACGTAGGTAGGAGTTTCCTTTTCTGACCTGTCTAAAGCACCTGGCAGACTGTTCCAGCTATTCAGAAAGTCACGAGTACCACGCAGTTTGATGTACTTCCCAAATCCCAGGATTTATTAAGCATGGCTCTGCTGCTTCCACTTCTAAAGCAATGAAGCTTGAACTGTTGAAGAAAGAGGTTCCTGTTTTTATCTCCTTTGTTTTGTGGGACGTTTTCAATCTGAAGCTGAATTTAGGAGAGGCTATGCTGATGGTTCTACCACCTGACTTACACATTTGGGAGGGTTTTTTTCTCACCAGTTTTTCATGCTGGCTGCCCAGAAGTAACAAAGCAAGCTGTCCTCTCAAACAAGGGGAATCCTTTGCCCCCACACCCTGCCCAGCCTCTGGCACTCCCAAGAACCATTTGGTAACCACTGTGCATTACTGTGTCATTTTTTAACTGCATTTAAAACCAAAGGTGGGTAGAACTGGTTTGGTGAAAGTCTGTAAAAGTCTATAATTACAACAGTACGAATGAGCCTTGTAAAAAGTCTCCTGACACAAAGGAGAAGCTGGGAAGCCAGGCCCCCCACTAGAGGAAATCCAAACACAACGCTATAACCCATAGGCATCTGCTAACACACCCTGAGAAGCAGATAAAAACAGCACCACGAGCGGCTCTCCGCCTGGAAAACATCCCTGCGTGCTTATCTGCAACTGCCAATTCAGGCTCAGGAGTTGGGCAAGAGTAATCACAATTTTAATATGAATTTAGTGTAGGTGAGAAGGACTAGACGGGTCGGGCTAGAGAACCTTGGGCCTCTCCTGAATTCTCAAAGTAGGGGAGCAAAATGGCAAACTTCCCCTTACCGCTGTCCTGCCTTCAGGGTGTCCCCACTCAGGTCTACAGCTCACGTATGGGAACGGGGAAGCTTCCTACCTATCACGCAGGTCTTCACTTCTCTATGAGGCAGATGATAGAAGTGGAAGTTGTAATTTCAAATTCTGCTAACTGCAGAACTGGATTAGCGATCCGGTTTTACTCTATACAGATATGTTTGTCAATTTGCAGAGAAGGAGGTAAATAAAGACGTGTTTGAGATCTTCAGGACTAGATGCTCAGATCAGACTACGAAGTAAATTTCCGAGTGCTCACACAGCACAGCAATCCAACTTCCTTTCCATGTCCTTCTCCTTACAAGTACATTCGGATTTCTCAGCTCCTTGCAAAAACTGATTAATCTACTATCTATAGATTAGCCTAAAGGGTTTTGTTGGGTTGTTTTTTTTTTGTGTGTGTTTGGGTCAACTGATTCTCCACAAGAGCTTGACTAGAAAAAAACAGGGAGAACTGGGTTTTTTAGATTGCTGGCATATCTGATTAGCCAAGGGAAACAGGGTGGCTGGGTTGGTATAACTTTACAGAGCTGACTGAATTGGAGCTACTGATCAAGATACATCCAAAATTGTTTGCTGGCTGAGTTGGCCAGTTCCATTTCAGGTAAAATGAAACAGACTTCCCAGTGACTGAATATTAGCAACAGAAACAGTACAAGGGAAAGATTGCTTAGCCGGTTAAATGTGTATTTAAAATGCTGATAGCCCACACTGAGATCCAAGAAAAAAATGTATTTATCATTGTTATTAACAATAATAGAAATAAAAACAATTTTAATAGCACACAGGGTTTGATGCATTTCCCAAATGCACGGATTTATTAGTTTAAAGCCTGTGTATTTATTTTTCTCTCTCCCCAGTCCTGCCCCCCCTTCCAACAGTCTTGAATTTTTAATGCATGCTGTTCCTAATGTCAGCCGTTTTTCTTGTAAAGGTTTTTTGACATAACTTTATATTGCTACATCCTTTTGTTGTTGCCATTCCCCATCCTTGTTAGAGACTCCACTCCCCTAATGAAGCTCGTCTCCTGCCAGGATAATAAAAGAAAATAGATACAGAGCTGAAGTGAGGCAGTGAGAGGTGTGTGTGTGTGTGTGTCTGATTAGAAATAAGGGTGACACAAAATAAGTGCCATAACAGCCTGTTCTCCAGGGACTCCCAAGGCTGTCCCCAAGATCTGCAGTTTCTATATATGGCTCTGTGTGTGCGTGCACGTGCATGTGTGCATATGGATGTATACACGCACATAGTTTGTACGGATCTAATTTTATATACACACACTGACAATGTGGAAGGACATCTTTGGAAGGTGTGCGCTGCAGGTGCCAGAAGTATGGGACATTCTGCCTCATTAAAAAAATAGGACTCAAAGTAGTCCAGTAACTTCCTAGTCCCTAAATTTAGGGGGTATTCTTTTAGTGTTTCACAGTAACAAGTTGCTGATTAAGCACGTTAAGCTTTCTAGCCCTCGTCTCTTCTCTTTCCCCCCCCATCCATCTTCATGAGTGTCTAATAAATGCGAAGGCACCTTAGTCCTGTTGCCAGTCAAAAGACCAAACAGAACTGTTTTCACAGCCCAGGAAATGACAAAGATCTCTGCGCTATCCTGTGTGTGACACCCCCTTCTCCTTCCCAGCACTGAACTTCCACAGCACAGATCTGTTAGTAGCATGTACACATTGGCATCTTTTGAGCAGTAACTACCACTGCAAAAAACATAGTGTAACCTGTGCTAAAGAGAAGAGCCCCCTCAGCTCTTTAATGCCTTCCAGCCTTAGGAACAGCCTCCTGTGCTTTTCCAGGGCAATTCATGGCCTCACTATAGGCTGTGAAAAAAATCCCCAAAACTCCACAATCCTTCTTTCTCTTCTGTCCACTGAGAATAAGAAACTTAATGTTTCTATAACATTTCTCAGACTTTTAACTGCTTCTGTAGGTACTTGATAACTAAGTCTCACAATTTCAACGTGATGGGGGTGGTCAGTGTTTGCACTTGTATTACAGACTGATGAAGAAGAGAGAACTTAAACAAGGTTCCTGGGGAGACAGAATGAGGAAGTGGCAGTCAGGGAAAGACCTGAGGTGTTGTGACACCCAGGTCCTCTTCTTTCTGATATATAACATCTTCTCCTCAATGTTAATGCACGCTAAAGGCTGTGCAAGACCTCTGTGGCTCATGTCACTTATGAGAAGAAACCTCCAAACTACTCCGAGAAGCTCAGTCACTCTGGGCCAGCATTAATTCGCCCAGACCTGTAACATTTCTAAAAAAGAGAAAGAAAGTTTAAAAAGGCAATGAAACTCAAAGTCCCTTAAAAAAAAAGATCAACTGCCATTTCAATTTATCCTGCGTTCTATGTTCCTGCCTGGTGCAGAAGGCCAGCAATATTATTCTTCTGTTTCCACAGCGGTGCTTCAAACAAATGCTTTTCAGTGTTGGCGGCACGGAATGTGTATACTCTGCCTGCTGCTGTTAAGATGCTGAGAGCCAACCATCTCCCCAAAGGTGCTGGGAATGAGGCTTGTGTTTTGCAGCTGAAAACTCCAGTTTTCTAGCCCAACAATTGCTGGGATGCAGCCACACTGTCAGCACAGGGCAACAGGTAGGTCTGGTACTTCAGAAATTACAGAACAAACAGAAACAGCAAAGCAGTTTCAGCACACAGGATCCTGCCTCTCCTTCACAAAATGCAGCACAAGTCTTCCTCAGACCGTCTGTAACAACAGCGATGATGGGGGCTGGCTACTGGTCCCTCTCCTTCCCACAGAACAGAGCACACAGTGAAAAGCAGTAACTGGTGAACCATAGTTCGTCTATAGGAAATGCCTCCTCAGAAGTTGTTTGCTACGAGTCAGAAATTTTGAAAGGGTCCAGCAATGCACATATACATACCCTGAGCCCAAGCACACTTACAGACTACTAGTCCTCTTGGATGCTTCAGAAAACCAGATACCTGTTAGATACATGTGCAGCAATATTATCTCGGGGACTAGTTTCTTGCGTAGTCCAACAGACGCTAAGAGGACTGGGTCTCTAGTTGAAATTACAATAAGCAGAAGAATCTGTTTTGATTTGTTTCCAGTGGGATATCCAGCTTTTAAGCACATCAGACACATTAACATGAGGAGAACCTCTACATATTTGTGGCTTTTGACATCTGAAATATTTACAGCTATCTGCAGCTCTACTCAGTTGTCTGTAGCAGTGCCACGTACTTTAGAACTCAAGAAAGCTCCGTCTATTTCTTCCTATCAGACCAATTCTAAAATTCAAAAACCAGAGTCATTATGTCTAGGCTTGGTTTACACGCTAACTCTACACTGAAAAGCTTAATTGAAATTTCAGGTGGAAATTAATCTAGTCACCTCTTGTTCCCTAATGGATTTTGATCTACTTCCCCACACAGTGACAATTTCTGGCACGGTAAGTGATGTCTGTTTTAAAGAAGGCCATAATTATGAAGTCTACAGGGAACTATAGGTCAAGACAGAGACGCAATGACATAGCTCTTACTAGACCAGAAAAACAGGAACGACTAGGACTACTGACACGCTGCAGAACAATGACAGATCAGTACGGAAAATACTTGCAGCATGCAAGATCTGGCTCTATTTTGTCCTTTTCAAGCTGTATTTTCATAGCTATGGAAAACATCTGACTAATTTTTATAACTAGAACACTATTCTTTGTCCTCCGTCCAAAATTCTGGCTGGAAATCCCAGAAGCAGTCTCAAAACAGGAATACCTACAAACTGACAGGGTAATCTAACTAGCAACTTTTTATCATCGGAATCCAGAAAAGCAGACCGGAGTAGAAGCACAGGGCAGCTGAACTTAGGCATGCTGGTACAGAAAAATAAGAATACTTGCATGTCTCTGCATATGTGTGAGCAAGTATTACAACCAAACACGTCACAATGATCAAGACCCAATACTGACACACAGCCTAGAAATAACCAAGAATGATGAAGTGCTGTTATTTCTGTAAAAGGACAGGTCACAGTTCTATGAAGTGCAACCAGTTATGACAGAGCAGAGTAATCAGCAAGATAACAGACTGCATCATGAAATGGGGAATCCAAGCTCCAGCATGGACGTGGCTCCTGGAGTAGAAGCATGTCAAACAGGTAAGCTCTTGGCTGATTTTCTCCTTAATTTGCTAATACCAGACAGGCAACACAAGCTGTCCCTCATACGCAGCATGACGCTGCAACTCAAAACATCTCTTTTCAGTTCCAAACCCTGTACCAGCCCCTCGTTCCTGCTCTTTAGTATCTGGAGTGCTATTTTGAATCCTAGCCCTCCCTCACGCAACCCAGAAGCTATGCCAAACCACAGTGGGATGTAGGAAGGGTGGTGTGTGGCACCCTCAAAAGAGACCAAGAGCGTGAGACCAGCACATTCTTTTTCTCTCATCACCTAAGGCAGCAATGCAAGCCCTCTACCCTTTCTCCCCGAATCACAGCTCCCCCAGCCACTCTCCTACTACTTTCATGCATTTGAGACAGACATAAAGTCTTCTAGCTTAAAAAATGGAGCCTGGCGAGTGATGGAAAAAAGCTGCTGTCTGACCAGATCATGCCCTTCTCCATGCTATGCCATCTCCTCACAGGCACACACAACACGCACTCACGCAGAATAGTGCCAAAGTAAACAGGAGCTGTCACAAGTGGACAGCAGGGGTGGTCTTGGTGCTGTGGGGTAGCAATGAGGAGAGAACAGACAAGAGGGCATTGAGATGATAGATGCAGACATGAAAGAACATGTGTGCGTGGGAGATTGAGGGCTCTTTTGTCCACAGAAGAATGGTGGAGATATGAGGAGAGTCAGAGAGAGGTCTGGTATATAAGTGGCTCATTTTGGACCGTCGAAATCCCCTCCACTACCATGCCACCAACTTCCAAAGAGCTATGATTTCTTCCATAGCATGTCTGTCCTTCCCCTATAATTAAACCATGTGTCTCTGCTGGATCCTGATGTGTTCCCCTCTAGCTGGATTACTGGTACACACTGCAGCCCAGAGACATCACAATTCCCAGATTATACCAGTTCACAAGAGACCCTGATCAAGAAGGTCTCAGGTACAGCCATGCTTAAAAACTCCCTGGGGGAGCTGTCACACTGAAGAATGGCAGAAACACAAACAGCAGAAGTAAGCATTTGTGGTTGCTGATAATCTCTCAAACAAGACAAAGTTCACCAAGTTGTTGAACCTATTGATAACCAGGACAAAAATGGCTTGGGCGCTGTGATATTCCTGAAAACTAAAATATTACATCTCCTTGGCAGTGGTTACAATCTATAATCCAAGCCAATCTATCTATCTACTTTGCTTTTGGCGTCATCTACATACCCTGTCAAGTTTGGAAGCTAAACACAGAAGCGTGATTCGGTGCCCACCCAAGGGGTGTGTGTGTGACCACCAGGTCAGGTTGTGTTGTTGTTGACCCAGGTGAGGTTGTGCAGCATCACTGGTTTACCCCTTTCTTTCTCACAGACACAGCCCTGAACTCAAGCTAAGAGGTAAAGCCACAGACAGTGCCCTCTGGATAACTGCGGATCTCCCTCGGGGATCACAATGACCAACACAAACCAAGTGTTATATTGTATCCTACAATCCCCAGTTAAGAGCACCATTCCACAGGGGCCATTATTAAGTGCTTTTGTGGCGCTATAAGCCAATGCATGGGAGCCTAACAAGCTTTACAACGGGGCCTGAACACTCCAGATTTCTTCGCAGAGAAGCGGAAGCCACTTTGGTGCTGAATAATCCAGATGCTTCCTGAATGCTTCAACAGGCATAATGGAGAAGCAGGAATGGGAGGCTTATCTAAGCGACACTAATTACACAGACTCGGCACTGTGGCTACTGTGCCTCGACCAGCAAGGAAGATACAATCCCTGCCACAGATAGCCTGCAAATTAATGTCTGACACTTACTCCCTTTTTTGCATGATACCATACAAAACCAGGGGCAACTGTTCTCCAAGATGGCAGGACTCTAGATCTGCATTCTTCTGAACAATGGAAATATTAAAACATTAGTACAGACTCAGCTCATCACTTTCCTCTACTGACTTTGAACAGGAATCTTAAAGACATATACCATAAACTTTGGAGAATGGGAGACCTCAAGAGGACACGAAAATTGTAAGTGGGACCTATCTTGAGTCTAAAACATACACCTCCTCTTTGTAACAGAACTGCACATTCGCTGTCTTTCGGAACAGCTCTAATATACAATCAACTAACACTGACAGTAAATCACAGCAACAGTTGCCCGTTGTGTCTTACACATAGCAAGGTGCATATGCGAACGTGCTCTTGTAAAGCTTTTTCGACATAGAAGTGAAAGACCCGCTGAGACCTCATCCAAATCAAAACCAATATGTCTGTCCCAAGGCAAGTTTTGATCAAGGGGAAGAAAGAGAGTAATGAAAACCACAATGACATTAAGACAAAACTATTGGTTTCACACAAACAGACTCCTGGGTGGCAGTATGAAGCCAAGAAAAGAAAGAATGGGTCTTTCATGGATAGATGGATCACAGAAGGGGAATATGCTACACAACCAGCAGTTCTGAAGGGAAGATGATATTTTTCCCTTTGGCTGTCCTGAATAGACAATGGGACCAGCAGTGTTATGATCTAAGAAAGACAATGGACACAACAGCAGAGGCACGGCGGCACTGTCTGCAGAGCAATTATTTAAATTGAGAGAATCCATACAATTTTTTTTTTAAGAGGGAATTTGTTGTTGTTGTTTATTTTAATTGAATTTTATCAGGAGGGCAAAACCCAGCCCTGCTGGAAACACCCCATTCACAGAGATGCTAAAGGACACCCAGCAGGTTCACAGCCGCTGCGTAACACATCCCAGCCATCTATGATTTTAATGCTTAGGAGGTGCAGGCTGTGCTGTATTAATATGCAAAGTGTGCCTGCCTTCCCAATTAAACGGAAAATGCTATGATTAAAGGCAGTCAGAAGATATAAGATGGATAGTGCTGAACTATGGGCTTTATTTCCTACACATAGAAGCCCCACAGGAGTGCTGATGGAGTACATGCCGGGGAGATTACCAAAGGCGAAACAGAGCTGGGAAAGGAAAAATGCGTGAATATATAGAAGGGGGAGAAAATGAGGAAGCTGTTTACAGGAGGATTGAATTAACACAGTACCTCATCCTGGTCTCTCAGACCCTCCGGGCCACACATACCTGGAGGGAAACCAAGCACCACTGCTCATAGAAGCCAAATTCTGGCACATCATTTTGAAGGAAGAAGGCCTCAGAAGGAGAGTGAATCACAGCATAAGGCCCAGAGAGCTTCACAATTCATAGCTGCACAACCCTGAGGCAAAGCTCAGAGGGGACAGGCCTTTCCTATGCCCCCTCTTTCCTTGTTAGCACCAGCATGTTCTCCTCTACCACCTATCTGGGATGGGAGAAGAAAACACTGTGGAGAAATACAGCATGCTGGATAATTTACAATTAAACCCATGAAGATGAGAAGATAAAACAGGAAACATTAATAACTGATTGGAGGGTTCCCTTTGCCTTGCTGTGAAGGGCTCGCTCTAAATCACCCACATAGCTTTAACCCTCCTGGCTCTGCTCCGCATCTCAGCCCCAGGCCACGGAGCCAGTTCCCCCCACTTACTCTTCTTTCCTGTCTCTGAACACCACTGCACCCTGTCAGCGACGTACTCCGTGCCCGTGTTTCATGACTTGCATTTAATTAAAAGAGATGGCAGAGTCAGGTATATTTATGGGGACTTCTAATCCTCACACTTACATTTTCAGTTGCTATGGGTTTCCTTCCAGAGTTCGCTCTTTCTCCCCCACCCCCACCATGTAGCGTGCACCAGAGTAAAGCCTAATAAATTCTGCTATGTAATTGGCTGTATATTTTAGGAGTCCATCTATCCCAGTGCTGTGAAAACAGAGGCCTTCAAAAAATTACTATAGGGACAGAAAACCCTGGGGGAGGGAGTCCAAAGTGCTTTATTTCCTCAAATGACTGCTGCCAAATTGTTAAAGGTACGAGGCTGGAGTGCTGAGTGGTACAAAGCCAGGGCTGGTGGCAGCTGCCATGTCACAGGACAGCACTTAAAGGAAAGCAGTTGCCAGAACTTGCACCTTTGTCCAAAAGCAGTTTGCTGTCCTGCTTTGCCTGACTGAGAGCAAAAGAACCACCGCAGGGGCTTAACAGAGGGCCCTGCCTGCCCCGTGTGCAGCTCAAGTGAGGAACAGGCGCCTGATGTGTCTTAACGCAGTAACTCTTCAGGTTCTAGTGGTGCTCTCACCTGTTAACACTCCAAAGACACTGCAAAGCCCATGATACTCTTTAAATAAGTCACTTCCATCACAGACTCTCCTAGAAAGGTTGGGAAAAGGTGTCCACATTTTGAGGAATACAGAACTTAAGCTGCTCTTTTAGCAGCAACATGCCCCCAAGTGAAGCCACACAGAGGAAAGATGCACATTACTTCTAGACTGCCAGCTTGGATCCAACGTGGGTTGGCAGAGCCACATGTAATGATGGTGCATGTCACTGACTTACCCTCTTAACTGCAGAGCTGGTTGTAACAGGTAGGATGCAAAGCAGGTGGGAGTTAACCGTGTGAGGAAGCCCGCACTGCTGTCCGTCAGAACCCTTTTGGAGATAAAGAGAAAATATCGGTTCAGCACACTGCAAGAGTATGAAATACTTTTTTTTTTTCCTTTCCTTCATGGGCATTATGTAATGGACTAACACATACAACTGGGGAGTGTTAAGAAGGTGACATTTATGTAAATGAAAGCACTAAGGATATATGAACATTGTGTGCTGTATCTGAGGTGGGAGCTCCACTAGAAATACTAGAAATACTGCTAGCAGCCTCAGATCATCACAGGTCTCTCTTCTACAATGACCTGTAAAGAGGAAAAGCGCATATACAAAAAAATATCTGACCTGTTCTGCCAGCATTTTGGGTGACACATCTCTACTGATGACAAATCTCTACTGATGACAATAGAACTGTCCATATGCCATGAGCGCACTCACAGGTGGGCCTGCTGCACCCCTCTTAGCATGTTCAGCACTTTCAGGATTTACTGGTTGTAATCTTTCTTCACACAAGGAAACCCTTCTGCATGAGTACCCGCACCCGATATCAGCATAGCAAAGCCTCCCCTCATCCCCAAATTCCCACCAACCCATAGAAATTTCAAATCCCCCATTCACTGCTGAATCCAAATAAAACAGTGCAAAACAAGAGGGAGGGAGAAATCAGGTTTCCTCTGGGTTGCTCATTTAAGTAAAAGAAGACAAAGAGATAAGAAAAGAGAAAGGAATTCTATGAAGTTGGCACACATGTGCCAGCCCTGGAAACGCACAGAATTATGGACAAAAGTGTATGCCTGAATGCCACTGCACAAACTCTTCTATCTTTCTATCCTTTCTCCATGATGTTAGCAGAAGCTAGTGTCCCTTAAGTCACAGTTTTCCACATTCTAAGTTTATGTCCAATGTTAATGTTATTTAAACGTCACCTTATTTTTTTTTTCTTCTTCTCTCTCCTGCGAATTTCATGCTGGGTTTCTTATTTCCCTCCATTCTTTAAAGAATAGTTTATTAAGAAAAGCTGACTGTACCTCCACTCCGTCTGCTGGAACAGCACTGATGAATAAAAAACCCACCTCACAGGAGACAGTTTTATTCTGTTGATCGGAAGTCTGCCAGCCCAATTTATGATTGGACATAAGATCTCCAAATCTGAATTTATGTGTTGTAGTATAACGACAGGTCAATGAGATTAAAAGTATGTTCATGAGAGAGCTGTAAGGCAATTTGAGTTTCATGGTTCTGTGGTGATTGGGCATTCAGTCTAAGAAAACCTACGTTAATAAAACACTTGCAGTCCCCGGGAACAATCTGCACATTATTCATTATTGCAGCCCGGCTGCGGTCGCCGTCACCAACACCCCCTCACCATAAAAAAAAAGAGAGAGAGAGAGGGAAAGGAACTCTCCCCATCCTCCCTATTCAGATGAAGCCATCAGGGAGATAGTGCCATTGATAACAAATGGGCTGAATTAACAATAGAAACACTTTTCTTCCTTATCATATGGTTCACATAATCAAAGCAGGGAGGGGGAATGGGAGGAGAGAAGAAAAGTCTGAGCCTCACATATGGGTCTCCCCCACCAACTGAAAAATATACGGACTAAACACAGACCAGCAGCTTCTAATCACAAACAGAGTAACTCCCTCGCCTTCAAGGAACCCTGTTTATTGAAGAAACACCACCCTACAAACCTTAAACACAGCGCTTAACTGAGTCTTAGCCAGGTCACACAGGCTTGCGCAGGTCATCTGAATCAGAGCAAACCTGTGTAAATTGTAGACGTGGGCCTCACAGCTGCATTTGGATCTAGGGCCAAAAAGCCTTCCCGTTCAGAATACAGACTTGGGCTTCAAAACAGGGCTGGTTTGGCCCACAGGTTGGATGCAGCAAGTCCTGTAAACTTTAGGTTCAAATTCAGATATCTCCCAGGGTTGGAACCCAGACCAAGGTTTAGGTTCAGTACGTTATCATGGTAACTTTCAAGTGAAGCTCAGATCTTGATCCAAAGTTACCTGTGGGCTCAAAGTTGTTTGCTTCTACCATGCTAGCTCACCCTGTGTCTCCCTGCAAATAACTACTAGTTCAAGCCCAAATCAAATTCCTCATCTTACTTTGGCATCACACCCAAACTCCTAACTACTCCTACCTAAGACAGGAACACTGCCACCCTTCAGATTACACAAAGCATCACGTAAACAGAAAGGAACCTACAGCAAATGCAAAAGTCCTCACCTTTCCTCTTTAAGATGTTTCATTCTTCATCAATGCTTCTTTTCTTCATCATCATAATAAGATTTTAATTCAAGAAAGATCACAAGATGCCATCATTTGGTGGTAGGGAGAATGTTCCACGCTTTGTTTCCATATGGACTCTGTCTCAATAAACCAAACTCCTCATGTGCCTTTCCCCATGCAGGTACAAGGCCCAGATTCACCTTGGCCTGATTTAAGAAGGGCTGAGCATCCCCAGTCCTAGCATACTTCAGTTATTGCTGTAGGTGCCCAGCACTTCTGAATATTGAGCACAAATGCTGAAAAACTAGAGCAGAAGCTTACGGAATGCAACAGCAGCAGCCCTGCGGACACAGGAAGGATGTGAAGAAAGGAGCCTGAAAAGGGACAGGGCCAAGAGGAGATGACAGGGAGCTGCTATTTTTCTGTACATTTTCATACAGAAATGTTCACTACGCTGCTGTTTGACTATTCCAATCGCTATGCAATGGAGTCCCAAATCAGAGATCCCTGTGTACCTACAGAGCTGTTACTGCTGAAGGGGCCAGAAAATGTTTGTTGTGTAAACCCATCTCTGATAGGCAACGAGATACCAGGACGTTCCTGTTTCATCATTGTTTAATCTGTTCTGTTGTCAGGCAGGGCACTGGGCCAGTAAAAGTTCCCACTGCCTCAGCTTCAGGGGTGGACTGGCTTCAGGATTTATACAAATAAAAGAAGAAACGAAAAGCGCCGGCAGCACCAATCTGATTACAGAGTCATTTATTTTCTGGTCGTTAATAATTTGTGCAATAAAAGATTGCGTGCCTTTCTGAGTTAGTAGGAGTTATTGGCACAAATTTCCCTCCACACTGGTGTGAGTCTGTGCTTGGAACATAAATTATTAGTTTCTTATCGCACTCCTCCTCATTTTTCATGCTGCCACAGCTCGATCGCCAGAAGCCAACCCCTCAGTCTCGGTCTTATTTTATGCTGCACGAGAAAGGCAGCAAAAATGGCTATTCCATCTTTAATTACACAAACCCACTTTTGCATTGCGTCTCCCCCGGTCTCCCTCCCCACCTGAATACTGGCAGGTGTGTGCGCTGTATCGTGTCTGTGCGTATGCCCCTGTCTGTGGAGACAGGCAGGTACTCTGCCACTTGCCAGCTACGTTTCTAATGAAAGCGCTGTTCTTTGACAACACTCAGAGTAAGGAAATGACAGGCTTCCACCATCCTGCCAGCTTCTATCAGATATCTGTTTGGAATACTAGCAAGAAAGTTGCATGTGTGCATCTCAGTGCGAGGATAAAAGGAGACTGGAATTCATACCATCCTTGAAAGAGTAGGAGGAAAGTACTGGCACAGAATCGGGTCGTACACAAAATGGCTTTATCTCCAGTCGCAGGTTAAGAAGTTTGAGTCTTGGATGTAGCTGAGAAAATGCTTGGGCTTTCTCTTCCTATAGCATTAGGCCAGTGAATGATAAGAACGCCTCAATGCTCCTCTCTGAAACGGACGCTTTACCCGCATTTCCAGTGGGTGGAAATACACTAAGAATTAAAACTCATTTAAAAGCTATAAAACCATCCTTCTTGTTTCTCTGACACAGAGCACTGAAATGCTTTTTAGTGGTGCTAATTGTTTTGTTAAATACAGCAGTTCACATACAAACCACACCAAAATTTTTGGACCTTTCCATATGTCAGCCTCATGGTCTCCATTCAACAGGCCTCCTTCAGTTGTGTCCCAGGAACATTTACACCAACATCTGCTTAACTTCAAAAGAAATACTGACAGATTCAGACGACAGAGCATGTCTGGCATCTGCAAACATATTTGCCAAGGGTTGTGCAAACCATAAGCTCCTACACATAAGTGAAGTCAGAAGATGCAGGAGTAGCTTTGCCTTCTCTTCACTGAAAGACAATGACCCATCAATTGAGAGTGCTTTTCTATGCAGCACCCATGCACAGCAGTCTTTCAATCCATGTTCTCTTACTCTCTCCTTACGCATTCATCTGGCAACTCTAGTCACTCCTGGTCACAGCCAAAGCCCACTACTCTCCCTCCCGGATTCCTGAAATGCCAAATACCTGCTGCATAAACCAGGTTGTGGAAGGCCAAGAATGACTGTGCGTACTGGAGGTGTCTATTACAAAGGGTGTACATGCAACAAGCTCCAGTGGAGCCACAGGTTGGAGATCATGGGGTGTTTTATTAGCTTTACAGAATGCTTTCTCCTGCCAATATGGCTAAGCACAAGCAGCCCTACTGAGGCCTGATGTTGTCTATCAATAACAGAATGACGGGACATGCTTAGGGCACCCCTGCGTATGTATATGTTACAAGGAACGTGTGTTCCTCCATTCCAAGAGGATTTATAACAGGGGTCTTGGGCAGGCATAGCACACACATAAGGGCGGACTGTCAGTTCAAGAGTGATTGATGGCTCGGTGCTTGGCATGTCTACAGTGATTATACTGCATTGATGAGTCACTGATCATTTCAAAATGATGGTTATGTCTACAGGGTAACATCCAACAAATCCATGGTTCACACCATGTTCCAATCGTCCACCCTGAATTCTTACGATCTGCTGAAGGAGCATCACCAGGGCTCTGTTTCGCTGGGTTGTTTTCTGTCAGAATCAAAGAGCAGCCTTCCCCCCCACAGTACAGATAAAATCTCACTAGCCATCAACATGTAATAGAGCTGCAGAGAAGCACACTGGCCTCATCAAGTGTAGCAGGATGCCCACCCCACGGTAGTTTAGGAAGCCCATGTGCTGCAGAACATCCCCCAGACTGCTATCGCACTGAAGCATTGCTCACACACAAAACCCCAGCCCACCTACCGCTAGCTCACTGAGTACCTGTGTCAGGAAACTCCCGCTCAGCTCCACCGAGGAAAAGAGTGAGTCTACGTTGAATATGTTAACATAGGAGGGACTATAGCTGCAGTCAAGTTACAGCTGTAATAAGATATATTTTTTTTAAAGAATGTAAAAAAAATAGTTGCACGCTTTATCACTTATCAGATCGGTCCTTGAAAAAAATTCAAAGACAGAAACACCGCCATTACAGAACTCCTTCAGAACAAAGATTTATAGATCACAGTAGCAATCTCTCAGGTCTATCACAAAATGACACCGACAGACAGAAAAGCGAATCTTTACATTAGCAAAAGTAGTCATTTTGCACTGTGTTCATGCTCCTGGTCACTGGACAAAAATCCTGGGCTTTTTCCCGATTCTCTCTCTACCAGATTCACATATCCCATGCTGTTTGCCATCACTACTTTGATTTCTTCCTAGCTTGCTCCCAGTTTGGACTCTCCAGTTTAAAGCTACAGACTAGGCTAGAAAAAAAAACACATCCAGTTCCTTTTGAAATCAAGGATTGAGATCATGACTGGGAGCAGATACTGAAAAAAAAAAAGAGTGAGCAGAAGGTTACCTGGCTGCAGAAAGACCCAGAAATAAGGATGAAATAGAGCCACCAGGTTCAAACCCAGATCAACTGAGAGAGTACCCAAAATCAGGGCTTCTGATTCATAGCATTTAGAAGAAAGGCCAACTGTCCCTTTAGGACCTGGGGACCCAAAATCCTGGGAAATTTATTTTAAGCCCTTAGAGCAGTCAAGTTTCTATCCTTGGAGAGAAAAATACTGAAAAAACACTCAATGGAAATCTTCTTAGGCTTTCACTGGGCCCCCAGATTGTCTTGCAATTTTTGGTGTGTTAGAGGACAGGTCCCAGGTCCTCCAACAAGCACATCTTCATTTTTCCTGTGATCAAACAGTTTTAAGATATTTATCACTCCTGTTTCCACTTCTCAAGAGAACTCCCTTTATCACAACCTATTCCAAATTTGTTTTGCTGCCATCAACACCTGCCACGGCCATGCCTTCTGTAAAATAAGTTGGCAGCATGCCACAGGCAGGACTTGTCAAAATACCGTCTCCATGCTGCCTCTTGGAGGACCCACACGCGGGGACATTTCCACGCCCTCCCCAGTTCCTTCGTCACATCCCTCACCGAGACAGCTGGCCGAACATCAGCTCTCATGCAAAAGATGAAACCAAACTGCAGAAGTATTTAAAATTTCTGGTGAAGCAATGACAAGAGGATGAGGGGAGGTTACAGTGGAACCTGTCCAGCAAAGTTTCTGTGGCCTTAAAAGCAGCACATATCTCAAGAAATTACTTGACAGCCAACATGGCACTGGACTTCAGGGGCCAGTTAAAGGTTAAAAGCAGGCTGACGACTCTTCAGCTGAGTAGTCCGGTTGTAAACCATTCTCAAACAGGTCCCTGGAAATCCGGTCTGCCTCATTTGCTCAAACCTTGCCAGCTTAATCTGAATAATAACAGAGAAATGGCCCCTACAAGGCTAAATGCTATCAGTGTAGGACCAGCCAGGAAGATAAATTAAGCAGCGCGCGTGGCTGAGACCCTTTAAAAGGAACAGTGCACTTCCTATTTTCACATCTTGAAATCTCAACACTATAGTAGCAACACTGGCAGGAGTCCCTCAGTCACTCTCTTCCTAAGAGGTCAGCACTTCAAGCAGATGTCCTTCTCTGGATCCCTTTATCTTCTTTTTTTCCTATAGCCAGCATGTCATTGATTTCATTCATGATGCACAGCAATAGCAACCATCATCTGAAGTTCATGAAACACTTGGCAGTCGTTTCTCAGCTTTCTGGTAGTACTGTGGGGAGCCAGGGAAGCACCAAACATGGGCAAATATTAGTATGATTTCTGATCTGCATGACAGTGATACCAAAAAAATCCCAATGCTTTAGGAGCAGTGCCCCAAAATACTAAGAACCTCATAAAAACATTATGAATATATGAATATTCCTGAATATTTCAATACATAGTTGGATTTCCAAATCAATTTCTTGTATCTATTTTGCTTTTGTTTTTACTCCACAGTGTTCAACCCGATGGATATTTGCTGTCTTACAATTCTATGCACAAAGATTCAGAGAAATCAACTTACTACCCTCAACTCATCTGTGTTAAAACAAAGGCACAGAAAAAGCATTTGGCATTTCAGAATCAAGAGGCAGGAACAGCAGACAACTCGGTTCCCTTATACACAGGCAGCTCCACATGACCAGACTGTTCTAAAATAGACCGTGCATGTTACTTACTACCTACTAAGCATAAAATAATTCAATTCTCTTCCTTATATATAATGATACTTGACTTTAGTATTTCTAGAAGGGGAACTGTTTTCCCCCATTTCTCCCACACTTCCCAATCGGAGCTTTGCACATATCTCCTGAAAAATCTGCCACTGTGCACGCACAAGCTGTATTGCACTTAATGAGGCACTCCAGGTTCAATGAGGTCCTTCATCTTTTCAGTTCTAGCTCTGTGCGTCTCCCTTCCAGGCATCTAAGTTGGCTCCTGCACGATCTTCATTATGGTACTTCTTTTTCCTAAAGTTACAGCTCCATGGTCCCTTTCCCTCCTGCCTGAGGCAAGAGGCTAAGGGGTTGGAACTCCTGGGTTCATTTTCCGAGCTTTTGTGACCTTGACAAGAAGCCAGGAAGGTGGTATTTTTCCAACTTGGGTGCCTAAATTGAGGCACCTGACACAACCTTATTTACTGAGATGCTAAGCATCCACAGCTCTTATTAAAAAAGAGCAGTAATTATGACAGTATCCAAAGTCTCATAGTCCTGCCTCCCCTCCCGCTTTCACATTTCTCTAATCCCAAACCTGCATCTCCCCCTTACTTTAACAGCCAAAGCTAATGTATCTGTATCTTCAAACCCAGTATAACCTATAATTCCCAGTTCTTCCAGAAGCTACACTGTACCGCCAACAAAACCTTCACATGTATGCCTAAAAAGGTTAAGTGAGAACCATAGATAGGAGTTTCTGATGTCGAGCAATGTGTTGACCCACCTTCCCTAATCCCTTTACCATAGGAAGGAAGTAGACTCCTCCACAGTAGGAAGTAAAAGCCTCTTCAATTTTCCTCTTTGGGATCCACAGTACTCCTAACATTCTCAGCACTCCAACCAGGAAGAGTAGTATACGTGTTTGGTCTGTGGACTATTGCATGTAAGTATAAAAATGTACACAGCTCAGTTTTTAACTGAACTCACAACGGGTCCATAAAGCATGAAAACTGAACCTTCCAACCAAATACTTTACATGCACGCCCTTCCTACAGACCTGTAAACCCCTCATAAAAGGCTCTCTTTTAATCTCTATGGTGACTCTGCACTTTTTTAAGAAAAAAAAAATGTACTAAAATATCTGCCATAGATGCATAACATTTCAAGGTGTCTATTTGGTACTGTGGGTGAACCCACAGGGTGACAAAACAATACTTTATTATATTGTACCTGTATGGTTCTAAATCAGATGGACTTTCTGAGTAATCTGATTATGTCTTCTATGAAATCAAAACAGCAAGGGAGAGAGGTTTTACCCTAATCCTAGCGCCATCTCTGGGAATGGTTTATCGTGCAGAATTACTTAACAATGGGAAGGAGGGGAGCGTTTTCTTGTTTTCTGCTGCCATCTCCTCCATTAGCAGCAATCGGGGCTCCCAGCGAGGCGGCACCCCCGGGGCCGTGGCGGGGGGGACTCGGCACCAGAATCACCCGCGGCGGCATCCCGGAGCCGGTCCGCCCCAGTCCGGCGGGACGGGGGAGACAAAACCGGGAGGAGAGCAAAAGCGGAGCGGGAACCCGCGCAGGGGAGGGTCGGGCCGGGCTCCGGCAGCGCTGCCTGGGGCCGGCCCGNCGCCGCGGCCGGCGCTCGGCGGGGGGCGGCGGGCGGGGAGGCGGGGGGGAGGGAGGCTTAAAAGGGCGATAGCGCGGAACCGGAGACGGCTGCAGCCCGCAGGAGCCCCGCGGTCTCGCATGCACCGAGCAGCGGCTGCCAAAGGGGCGAGGAGGCTGCGGGGAGGGGGTGCAGGGGAACACGGGGCGCTCGGGGAAGCCACACAGCGAGCAGAGCCCCGTTCCGGCACCCACGGCTGGAGCGACCGAGCCCACCCGCGGTGAACCAGGACTCAAGGCTGGAGAAGCGTGGCAAAGGCACAGGGGAGGGCAAAGCACACAGAACGCGCGTAGCTGGCACACATGTACTGCTACAACACACGTGGGCGACCTCACGAAAGAGCACAAATAAAACACGGTAATACAGTCAACACCAGCACACCAAAAACGTTGGCAGAGAACACAGCGCTGGACCTTCCTCTTCTGTACGTGCAATCACAAAGCACCAACCTACAGGAGCTCTCAGGGCAACAACAACAGCGAAGGGTGTCGCACAGGGTGGCCTCATCTTCCCGAGTGGAGATGCGCTGCTGGCATGCAGTGCAGGGCATATACAATCAAACTGCGCCAGTACAGAACAGCGCACCATGACTAGCATTTTGCACATCAATATTGGTGCTTTTCTGAATATTTTAGCAATGAATAGCATCCATCCTGACATTTTCACATTTCTGTTTGGACCCTTTGCCACATAGGTACAGGTGTTAGACATAGGGAAAGTCATCTAAATTATCGAGTGCCACATGCCAGCCAAGTAGAAAACGGTCTCCAGGTGACAACACAAGCACTGGTGGTGTGGCAAAAGGATGAAGTCATGATCAGAGCCCCATCCCTTCAAGCCGCATCTGCCAGAAGATTCTCCACACCTAGCGAGACCGTTCATGGAGACAGGCTTTGACACTAAACATATAGTTTCAAGATTCAATTTCCCCCCTGTTTATCCTACAAAAGGATGTACTACTCAGCCGTAAGTCACATCCATTCATCGCAGCCCTCACTGCCACCCACCAGAAGCTTTGCAACATCAGACACAATGCAACGACACGAGGCTCAAACTCCTGGTGTCCTCTGCCCATGGCTCTCTTCTTTCAGCATGACGGACCACCTTCAAGAGAGATGGTCTCTGTTGAACAAGAGATGAAACTGGGGCAAGCATCATATTCTCTTGTTCCCACACACACAGATGCATTTGTTTCCTGGGAAAGTAAGGACGGTGATGGAAGTTGTTTCCCCTATGCATGTTCCTTTTTCCCCTGTCAGCATTTCCCTTAATCAGGAGATCTGATGCAATCCCACAAAAGCCAGCTAGTTTAAAAACTACATTAGGTCTAGGAGTGTGTTTTAATCACCACCTTGTCTGACCTGACAGGTTTCAAAGGAGATGTCCTCCTTCTAGCTTCATTTTCAAACAGTTAAAAAATATTTCCGATATAAGAAGAAGAGCTTTTTGTATTACAACAAGACAGTTAAAAATCTCACTCATTTATCATCATGGTCCCACTTTCAATTTTGCCTTCCTGGAAATCATTTTGGGATGGGAAAGACAGATTGTATCTCAAGCCATGACATTTCAGTAAAATGCCATCACTTCTCATCACAAAATGATGGTGTTTTGCCCCATATCATCAAGTCATATAGTGAGAAGAGTTTTTTTCTCTCTCGAGTTTGCATTGCATTAAAAATGAAACATAGCAATCTACGAAATATCTGACTAGACCACCACTGATTCAAACATGGGACAAAACTTACCACAGTTGTCAAAGTCCCCTTCTACTTGATACTACGCGGATTGGGGAAAGAAGTAGTATGTCACAAGCAACATTCAGCTCTAGCATGAAGGGACACGACACCTCTTAGAGTGGAGTTGTGTCCACTGAGCTATGGGACGGCATTTGATCTCACTGCTATGCAAGACATGGGAACCAGATGGTGGGGAAGGAGCTGTTATGCCTGAAATATTTAACTTCCACTCTAAATATGCATCCTGACTTCAGACTGTTCCAAGTCACTATTTCAAGAAAGACTTTCTTCAGAATGAAGTTAATTTTCAAAATCAGATACTTTTTGAGGATGAAAGTGAGGTATTTGACATCTGATTTTCAGAGCTGTAGAGCCTTTCCACAGGTTCCCATTGACTTCTGCTGGAGTTACAAAGGTGTCTGGAGAAGGACTTGCAGGCTACACTTGTTTCCATGCCAACAGCCACAAAAAAAAAAGGGTTATTTCAGATACAGAGTAGCTAATTTTCAAATGACAAAATTATCTGCCATTTAAATTATGTTTGCATCTCCTAAGCGGCTAAGGGGGGGCCTAATCCATACTGGGGACTAAAGACCTGCAATATTTTATTATTAAAATTTCAGCTGTTTTAGAATGAGGGAAACATGAGAAAAGGGCTTTGTGTTTATGCCTGTAGACCTGAGGCAGGTGAACTTTCCAGTAGAATCTGTGGTAATTTCACCTGAGCGCATCCCAGTGCAAGAACCTGTTGGCCAGGGACATGACGTTAGCCCTGCCAAAACAGGGGAATAAAAAATGGCAGTGAGGAGAATTTTAGCCATACCACCATGCAGGCAGAAGCCAGGAGGGAGCAGGAGTCCTGACAACGCAGGTCGCATTCTGGCAAAACTCTCATTGACTTCAGTGAAAACTTTGCCTAAGGAGGGGTGGCAAATGTCACACCTCATAACGAAACCCACTTGCTCAGTACAAAGGCCACATTCATCACATCGGAGCAGAGGTTCCTCTCTGCAGCGATAGCATGCTGTTAGCCTGTTCCTGGGGCAAGAAGCTGAGGAAGACTGGAAAATAGCACTACGTCAAATGGGTAGGATTCTGCTCCTCAGTCCATCCCACAACTTACCTGGAGGTGGCCCTAACACAGCAGCGAAATACTCCCCCAAACTCCGGCCTCCGCCATGTACCAAGGGCACTCACCATACGTTGGCCCCGGGAACCCAACCCTCTCCCTTGCCAGCGCTTGCTCCGCGAGCTCAGAAACACTGAAAACCAGAAGGCGGCAACCAGGTTAATCTCTTAATTCAGGTATGGCCTTCAAAAGTTGGGTTTGTTTAGCATACCGATATCATATTTGGGAGAGAGAGGAGAGAAGAATTTTATTTTATTCAGAAAGTTCTATCAGTACAAGCCTTAAAAGGATGCAGCTATACCATCATGATATGTGCTTTATCTTAGCATAGCTTAGAGATGTTATATGGCTTCAATTACATTGGTATAGTCAGTGGAGTAAAACCCTTAAGTAAATAGGGTTCGTTTCTGATCTAAAGTGGAAATTAATTGTCTTAAAGGCATTTTGGTGGCCCCTTGGCAGACATGATTTTAACTAACAAACATGTAGGTCATAGGTACAAAGAATACAGCACTGCAGAAATCTCTGTTCAAGCCTTTGCATCGTTTGTTCTTTGTTTCAGGCGAGAAAATCCTGAGAAACTGACTAATTTTTTTAATTCCAGAAAAATTCTGGGATGCGGCTCCCACTGGGAGGCAAAAATGGCAGAGCTCTGAGCCCCCATGAGCAATTGCTCACTGAGAAACTCTGCCAGGAATTATAACTTGGGGTGGGGTGGGGCGGTGGAGAAGAGAGTGCGGAGCAGAAGAGGTCCAAGATGATGTGAGAAAATAATCTCTTTTTAAAAAAAAGAGTGATGGGAAGAAAAGAGTTGCTCCCGAGATGAGTTTTGAATGCCAAGTTTCAGCACTTTCCAGTGCCACATTATAAACCCTTGAAAAACGAGATTTCAGGCTTCTTATCTGTTAGATGGGCTACCCTTTGTGCTCATAATTTTTACAGAATTGCAAATGCTTCTCACTCTCTTTTCCTAGAGTCGGGGGGGGGAAAACCCTGAAGAAAAAGCTAAGTTCCTTTCAGGGACGAGCTGTTCATTCTTGAGGCAGAAAGCCTGTGCAGACCCTAAAATAAAATGACAGTGGTGGCCCCACAAATTTGTTCCTAGGGTTAGCGCTCTAACTGACCCTTCCTCATTCGTCATACCAATTCAGTCACTCATCGTGAATGACACAGCACGACACCACATGAATTATCTCTGACCTTCAGGAGGAGTGGCTCCTCCAGATCAGGTTGGGGTCATGAGGAGGGCAGGAGGGAGAAGTTGGTCTGTTAGACCTGGGGATTAGCAGAATGCTTCAGCCCCCAGAGCAAAAAGGTGACGTGTTTCACGGCATGAACCTGTCCTCATCGCCCAAGTAACAGTCCTATAATCTCAGCCATCAAGCCCAGGAGTGTAGTGTGAGGCAATGGTGTCTCTAGGATCGTGAGAACCCCGTGTGAACTGCTTTGGGCGACTCAACTGTGGACACAGCAAAAACGCCTGTGCCCCAATTCAGGTTGATCGCACCACAGAAGCCACAACGAGGACGGGTGACTGGGAACTGGGCAACCCTGGCTTCTACTGCAAATTGGCTTGCCACAACGCCGAGGAGCTAACAGATTGTTGGCATTTCTATTAGAAACCCAAATTATTGGGTGTTTATCATTCGTCTGAAAGTTGTGCTTTGCTTCTTGTAGAAGGATGGAAGATTGGGCCCTGGATGCCATCAGTGCTCCAAGGAGTTCAGCATTCACCCCGCCTCCTGCAGCGGACAGTGCTGGATACTCCAAAGGAAGGTAAAGTCTTAGGACTCATCCCGGTTCGGGCCCCACATCCTGACTTTCCTACATTCAAAATTTAGATGCTTTTTCTGTGTATTGAATAGCCAGATCTCATCTATATGATATTATTAATATAATCTAAATGTCCTTAGCTGCTTTTAGCCATAGAAAATGGCTTAACACAGTTTAGTTTAAGGCATCTTTCACATACAAAAACTGCATGATGAAATATGCACAAATAAATCAGCCCTGTTCAGATGCTCCTTATCTCATTCAATGCTCAAAATTTTCAGCTTTATAGAAATGTTTAATATTAAGTAAATGAACCATACCACTGAATTCATTAGTACCTCAAATCGAGCAAACACTTGCTGTTTACAAACAGCTCCACCCAGATGAGTCTACAAACCGCACTCCAGCTAATCCCTGAGTAAAGTTACCCACAATGCAATCCTGTTAGCAGGATCAGGGCCTAAGGATTTAATCCAGCTAAGAATTACTAACTACTGATGCTAGTGAAAACAATGGGGCCATTCATGTACAGAAGTGTTGGGTGGAACGAGATTTAGAAATAAAATTGGGAGAGTGATTTTTCTGTAATACCAATTCAAATTGAACAATGAATCTAATAAGTTCTTGATGCAGACAAGCAACAAACAAGAAGGGCTGCAGTCCTTTAACATAGTGAACTAATTGCATATTTCATCTGCTCAACATTCATCCTTGGAAAATCCAAACTCAAAAGTTNTACTGTCCACCAAACCACCACTTCTTGCCAAGTTATTCTTTCATGTTTATCCAAGACCATGGCATCAATAAGAACTGAAATGACACTGCTCTCATGTCATTATCTATAGGGAGATTCCCTTGTCATCGAGACTAGTTACAAACCCCAGAAAATTCCCTCCAGGAAAATCTAACATGGCAGTTTTTACCCAGAATATTTACTAAAGCAGTGTTTAAGGAAAGGCACGTTATTCTGCCCGGGACACTAGGGACGTATACACCTCCTGCTTTCCCCAAATCAAACAAACCACAGAGCTAGCAGTGAAGTTCCAAACATTTCCATCATTCAGCTGCAGCCTGAGAGGGGGCGAGCGCTCCCCAGGATTTTAATTCCTACTCTACCTTCGTGCAGGCAGAAAATGGAGATGAAGGAACTGCTCTATCGTTTTGGCAGGTGATTCAGCTTTCTTTGCTGCATCCTGGCAATTAGTTTGCATTATTACAACTGTAGGAAGAGCTACAGTTGCAAGTCTCTGCTTATGTGGGGCGGGTAGGGAAGCTAAAGGAGGACTCAACCCTGGCAGCTGCTCCCCAAGGCACTGTGCCTGGGGCGAGACTCCCTTCTAGTCTGGACTAGATTCCCACAGCTCCGTACAGTGCGCAAAAGGAGTTCCAGTGATGGTGCCTCCTCCCTGCCCCCTGCACAGAGGCAGCTGAAAAAAAGTTCCTTGCATCCATCTTCTTCCCTGTGCACCTGTACAGGGTTAAGCATATTCTAACCCACTGTCTCATAATGTATTATGCTAGGGCACGACCTTACAGCTAGGGTACCATCGCGCAGCTGCTGTCCTAGGAGAACGTCTACATACTGACTCCCTAAAGAAGAAGATGGGCTAGAGAGAAGGGGAAAAAAGCAAAACAAAAAAGCTTTATAGGAAAGAGATGAGCATGTAGATTCCTCACCAGTAATTCCATTGCAGATTATTAAATCTGCTGCCCCTAAATAAGGTCATTGGCTTTTTTTTTATTTTCAGTCTATCCGTCCTTTGCCTGTTTCCTCGAGGCAGGCACCAGCACCAAGGTTCTTTATACATCATCTGAATCTATTTTCTTTACAGCAAAGCAGATTCTCAAAAGAAAGCAAATTCCCAACTTTCTATTCTGTTGGCTGTAAGCATGAGAGCATGAACTGATCATACAGGAATCAGGAACAAACCTTGTATTTCTTGTACATAGTGATAAACATTCAGAATACGACAGGAGGGATTGTGAATTGGAGTTACTACTGCAAACAGGAGACAGGTTTTGTTAGATTAAATCTGTAATCCTTTAGCGTAGGAGAACTTTCTGTCCTTTTCCCAATAGTCACGTTGCCCATCACCTGGCACCTGTGTGCCAAATGAAATAATACATACTGAGGCATTCCTAAATGAATTTGGTCTCCCACTCTCCTTCACTCTGTCTCTTGAGTTCACCACTGTTAGTTTTCCATTTTCTGCACCCTTATATGCAACAGTGGTGCTTACACAGATAGAAATCCCCTCTCCATTAAATGGGATTTTGTGTGTGAGCACTTGCTCACAGCATGCTGCTGTTGTGTTATCACCCTCTTCCTCTGGTTCTGTTGTGGGAGAACATGGACACCATGCTCTGAAAATAAACTGGTCAGTATGAGCTCTGTTCTACTCCATCACACTCATGCCACAGCCAAGAGCTATCCACTACAATATCACAAACGGGTAGTTCTGAGAACTGTTAGTTTCAGCTTTACCATCTGCCCCTCTGACAGCCAAACTTCAATTCATGAGGAGATTAAGAGTTATCCCATATGTTGAGGGATATCAGATCAATTTAAGGTGTGATTTTAAGCAACTGAAAAAGGTTTCCCAGTTTGAAACAGACTTTTCTTCAGTTTAATTTATATCAGAGTTTCAAACGAAACTGAAAAAAGAAGTTGGCACACATTCACTTTCCAAATGGACTCTAATTCATTTAATCACTGACCCAGTCACAAAGCCAGAACCATAGAACGTGTGCACAGCTCAGCTGTTTCAGTGTAAAATCCAGCGGTTTGAGCATAAACTAACAGTGAAAACCAGTGCATCTCTGCTGATTGACATAAAATGTCAGCTTATCGGCTTCCCAAATCAAGATTTCTTCTCCTTCTATAATTATTCTTGTTAGTGGTTACAGACACCCTTTCTCCTACAAAGTCACATAGTGGGAATTAATATAAGAAAAAATCAAAAGTCACATCAGCTAAAAATCCTGCAGTAAGATCTTAGCCTGCAACAAGAACAGCTAACCATTCACAGACCCGTGTGCTCCAGGAATGCACAGCTCAACCCTCATACTCTTTTTGGACTGAGGAATAGGAACTTGAACCAGCAACCCCGATAGACGTTGTTTCTCTTTTCCCTTGTTGCTGTCCTACCCTCCTTTAGACCAATGATTAGGAGTACCTAAAAAGCTCACCTGATCGTCTGTAAGATAGAGAAAAAGACCCCCACTGTCCTGAGCATGCTTTTTGCTCCTTTTAATTGTATGTATTCAAAGGTATTTATAAAAAAATAGGCAGTGTGCTATAAGGAACATTATCTCTTCTGCAGGGCTCCTTTCTACATACCTGGCTGAGGATAGTCAACCTGCGAATCCTTCAGTTCTTAGCACACAATGGGGGACAAAAGAAGTTGGTAAATTATATGGCATCTATCTGATATAGACACTTCATCCACTTTCTGCTACGCCAAGCTGATTGCTCTTTCCAACATTACAGAGAAAAAGAGAGAGTACAAGGAATAGAGAGAAAACAAAGGAAGAAGACTGCCACATCTCCAACTCTACTCCAAAAAGGTAATCAGCTGAGCGAAAGTCCTCCTCCTCCAAGGAAATGTGGCAACTGAATTTCATCTTATTCCCCTGCTCAAGGTGGATGGTCTTAATTGTTCATGACAAAAGAGCAAGCAAGAAAATCTTTTAATCGATTAAGATGAGAAAGGGGATGGTTAGTGACAGCAGGCCAGACACATTACCTGTCTCTAGTCTCCGAGAACTCTACTGGAGCTGGGATCTATTCATTGGTCTGGGATAGACTGTTTTTAAGACCCACAGTCAAGCTCTCCAATTTGTTGGCTGATAATTACTTCCCAACCCTTTTGCAAAAGTTCCATAAAGTTTACAGTTCAAGCCTATTCTTTTATTTGGGATACACTTCATTTTATTGTCTTCTAATGCTTCTCCCACACTTCCCTTCTCAATGCTGTGTTTTCTGCAGGATGAAAACTCCAACACAGATTTACAGAAAAAAATAAATAAACCAACAGGTTCTCTCTCTCCAGCTCTGCTCCTTTTGAACAGCAGAAAGATATATCTGTAGTTACCTAAGCTAATGTGGTCAGTGTTATAATGTGGTTTTTTCCTCAGCTGCTATATTATGCTCAAAGAGAAACAACAGACACCCTGTCTTTTTAACATGACAATAGGTATCAAAGGGATGCCCTGAGAAGGTAGGTGACCTGCAGAATGATTTCTCTATTAGAATTTAGTCCACACGGTGAAAAGATTGAGTAGCTCTATCCTATGGATATATCAAAAATAGCAGACTTGCTTCCAGGCACCGCTGAGGTTGCCATGATGTAACCTGCTTCTTCCATGCTTGAAGGTAGTTTTGAAGCTATCTAGTGATGCCACAGCAGTGCTTTTGTGGGACTTCACAATATGAGGTGGCTTACTAAATTTGGAGAGAAAGCAAGTATAAGAATGATGACCTTTAAACGCACACCGCGTGATGTCAGGAAGAAGGCTTTGACTTAGAATAGCCAACATGTCTACTCCTGGCTAGACATGAGGAACACAAAGTATCATGGAAATACCAGCTGCATGATGATATAAGAACCACTCGCTAACAGGTCTATCAAGAGTGATGCCAACCTTGCCTCCTTTCGTACACACCATCCTCCTCACAAGAAAGAATACAAGTTGAATATTCCCATACCTGGCACAAAGGAAAGGAGAGTAGAGCTGGGGGTTCGTAACTGGGGTTAAATGTCAAACTCATCAAGGACATCGCAAGGATACGCCATCCCCATCATGCTTATAAAGAAGGAGAGAGGCAATGCAGAAAGAGAGGAAGGGGACAGGGAAACAAATAAATAAGGACAATGCACAATTTATGAAGACAAGAAGGTAGTAAGTGCTACTCACCCAGAGTGTAAATTGGTATTGATGTCACAACACAGCCCAGCCAAAAAATAATGATGATGATAATTTAGGGCTTGCGTTATATTTCACTCAAGCCACAGTCCTATCCAACAGCAACTCTCACCCTGCTGCTTTCTCCCCCTTCTCTATTCATTGGTGTCCTCCTAAATCAAATACACTCAATGTTGATTTGATTATATTTCCTTATTTTATTTATCATCCATCGCTCACTCTTCTACTCTCTTCACAAGTTCTCAGTGGGCATCTCAGTCATTTTCTGGTACCTGGCAGTACTCAGAGGAAGAACAAGCCTGTCTTTAGGCCACAGGAATTAGAATCCTTATACTGGTAAGGATTCATGCATCCTTCCCAGCCCTCATCTGTCATCCTTTAATCTCGCCTGTTTTATGCTCCAGATCCTGGCTACCCAGTCCTGACTTCCCAGGTTTATAGCCCTGACTTACTTCCCTCCTGTAACATTTTACTGCTTGGTTATCGGCCCTTAGGGGCCTCATTTACACAAGTGATGTTTTCGCTATAGTTAAGACTAATTCACTGGGTTACAGTTTGCTCTTACATCCTACATTCTGTTCAGTTCCCAGTCTCCTCTCTCCTGCAGGGAGGGCAAAAGATTTTCTAATGGACAGGACGTATTTTATTTTTTTTAAATTATGGGTATTAATCTCCCTTTTGGGTGTTTCAAAGCCTGAATTAAATTCTTGCCCTCCATATAGCATGATTCTGCCTGTTTCTCTTTGATGCACAGGTATCCACAGGGTCTGTGGGACCTTGAGAAGGAGACCTCATCTGGGATGTGCTCTCCTCATCCAATTTGATATTCTGGGGGAATGGCAGACCACAGTCCTGAGAAAGCCTTGCGAGCCAGATACGTCCCCTATTTGTGCCTCCGGTCCAGCTGACAGTATTCTGTTCCTAGAATGTATGTGTGTGTGTTTTTGTTTTGTTTTGTTTTTTAATTTATTTTCATTTTCTCATTAGGGAAGGAAATACTTTCCTTGTCATTTGTGTTCATTTCTTCCCTGAAGCTTTATAGGGTTACTCTATGACCATTAGATTTCTACCTTTCTAATATACACACATGTACAGATACAGGTAAGTATACACACAGATAATATATATTGGTGTGACTATATGGCTCATTTCAATAAATCTCCCTAAACAAGGCTCATTTTCCAGTGCTGCTTGCTTTCACAGCGCCAACTCCAGCTGGGTCTGCGATTTATTTTGTTTATGGACCGGTTTTCATATAAAAGCACAGCACAATCAATGCCCTTCTCTACACTGACTAAACCAAAACCACAGAATAACCTACAGAAAGACAGAGGACACAGTCAAAAGCCACCTGGCCAGCCTATGTGTGGCCCCCAGGGCTGTATCTAATGTGCCTAAAACAGAGCAGACGGCTGGTACTATGGAGAGCAGGTAAATGGGATCCATGGAAGCTATACAATGTGACCTGTCTGGGGTTGCATGTCCAACAAGACTTAATTCAACTGCCTAAGCAAATGAAAGAGAAACTCTAAATTTGAGCCACGCTAGAACCTCCCACATGCCAGGTTCAAGAGTCCGTTGAATTCTGTTTCAGTAAACTATTTAGCATCAGCCTAATTCCAAATAGCACCATAACAATGTGAATTACATGAAAAATGAAACATGAATTTGTAAATAATACTGTCCTTTGCTGTTCTCTGTTACTTTTACAGGATCAAAAGCTTATTGCCAACATTTATTAGATTTCCCAACCTATTGCAAGAGATAAATAGATATTATCCCTATTTTTTTTTTATAGATAAACTGTGGCAAAAAAAAATAAATGAGTTGCCTAAGGTCATACAATGAACAGTTTAGGAACTGGATCGCTGGACCCATTCTTCTCTTCTAATTTCTGTATTTCTAAACGGAAAACCCTCCAGGGGTTTGGCACACACTTGCAAACGATTTTCCAAAACTGCCAATACTGGCATAACTCCATTCCTATAGAAGCCAGTATGCTGTGAACAGAATTAGATCAGCTTATTATCTTAAATGACAACAAAGCTAAAGCGGCACCAACTGCAGTTCAAAATCTCCCCCAAATGCAGAAATCAATAAATCTCCAGAGGACATGACAATAGTAAAAAACAAACCAGCATCAACAAAAAAAGCAAAACTAAAACCAGAAATGAAAACACAATCATAAGAATTTAAGGGTCGTAGAAAAGCAAGAGTTTGGTGTGTTACAGTATGGTTCTAATCTGTGCTATGGGCTTCTGGCGACTATGGGATTGCACATAAATAATAATATCCCACAGGTGCATCTTTTTTTTTCTTAAATTGGCTTCTTTGGCAACAATGGTCACAACCAGATCCTCATCCCATACACCTTTCTTTTCTTTGAACCCCACATGCATCGTACACTCAGATGAAAAAGAGTATCCCTTTTTAATAAACAGAGAGGTAACTAAGGTGCTACCTTGCAGCAGGCACACATACACTCTGTTCACATGAGCCTCAAGAAATGTGTGACCATGTTCAGGTTTTGTTCTTCACAGTCCTTCCTCTTTCTCCAAGTGCCCAGCATCCCCCTTTCCACCCTCAGAGATGCGCTGTGTGCCACAATGTTTTCACTTGATGACTGAAGGAGTTCCCCCACATGGAGGTGGGAGGAAGAAAAAAAAAAATCACAGCTCTGGTGCTGCACATGTCTGCTTCCTGGCCTGGCATGACAACCGCAGCACCATTGCCAGGAATGCTCTTTGAGAGATAAGGGTGTCAGTGCTGCAGGATCCCCCTCAGACCCAGCTGCCAGCTGATACAGGCAGTAAAGAAACAACGCATTATAAATTCCTGCAAACCTCACTTGTTTCAAGCCATAGAAATCACGTCTAATGTATTTAGCAGTTAAAAATGAAGGAATCTGAAACCTGATCCATGTTTCTGTTCAGTGGGCAAAACTACAGCTCCAGACTCCTTCATCAAAACTCTGCCGGGTGGTCTAGCAGCAACTACCTGGGGGGTTTGGAGATTGAGATCCCAGCTCCAAAGTAGGCTCACGCTGCACGATAGTGGTTTCAGGAAGAACCATGTCCTGCCATCCAACCCATCACTGGCAAGGGGCTGATGCAGACATATATATCACACGTAGGTGGAACCCCAGAAAGGCTATGTCCTCAGTCAGCACCTGAACCTGAATGTTTCCACAGACTACCATTGAAAAAGTGTAATATACTCCACCACTCCTATATGTACTAAATACTACATCTCTCATTGGAAAACACTGTAGAGACTTGGATTGGTAAAACTGACGATCCCTCCCTCAGTGAGCTCAGCTCACTGACTCCAACAGACCTATTTATATGAACAATAATTACTTCTCCGAGTAAGGGATTAAATCTCCAGCTATTAGATTCTAAAGTAAAAGCCCAAATGACAGACACTAATCTCTTCAGGGTATAAAAGTAGTTTTTAGATGGTACATTAACTGGCTGTGTAGTTTTATCCAGACAGTCCCCATTCCATAATCAGAATGTGTATGCCCTGTATACCACCAGATCCCAGCCCAACATCTGTAGCGCGTGCATTAGCAGCAGTTTACCGTTGGGGTTCTCTGTGCAAATTCCATCATTGGCAGCGTTCCCCAACTCCTTCCACTTCATGTGGAGCAGAAGCGGGGAGTGCAGCAGATTCCTGAATGTGCATGCAGTGCTTGCTTTGTAGTAGACATTTGATACACTTAATTTTCTAAAATATATATTTGGACATAAGGGAGAGTTGGTCAAGGTTTAAGACGACTGGTAACTGTCTCCAGCATGAAAACTCTAGGGAGATCTGGAGACAAGTGTTCTAAGGACAGCATATACTTTGGAGATGACATCCTAGGTGGTTTTCAGGGCTACAGATATACATGTGTGGACTTAGAGGTGGTGAAAAAGCACTTTCTGCAAGCTTAGTAATCTTTTACGTCACCCGACTCATTTGGAGGGAAAAAGACACAGCATCCCAGGATTCCCATTTCCAAAGAGAGTCTGAATTCCAGGTGAGAAAGAAGGGTTGCATACCTCACTTCTCTTGATGATCCCATCAAGCATCAGCAACGTAGAGGAGCTTTGCTTTGCAAGTTTCTTGTGCTCCAGGCAGGAGTTTTCACTCACTCTCTTCAGTGAACCTAGAATAATAAAGGGAAAACTTAAATAGAAAGTTCCAGCTCAGAGGCAGGCGCTGAAGAGGTCCTCCCACATTTCCAATATAATCCCAAACAAGGCCTCAACTGGAACGTCACAGCAAAATGAATGCTAAGGCACTCCTTCCTCTGCAATATGTTAGAGGACAGGATGACTGGTGGCTGAAAGTGCAGAAGGATGCAAAACACAGAGACCTTAGTTGGAAAACTGAAAGCAGCAATTGAAAATGGAAAGTGATGGAGAACTAAACGCTGGGTCAGCATTGCTGGAGTCATTCTTCTAGCCACTACTATGTGACCTCCCTAATAAACCACTTGAATAACAAGATGGGGACAAGGAAGAAAGTAAAACACCTTCAATGTTTGTGTATAAACTTGATTTAGCTTGTGCATGAAGGCTTACTGAACAAAAATCCAGTTCAGTCTTGAGTCCCAGCCAATGCCCTTCCTTCCCCTCTCCTCACCAAACCTAGTAAAAAAATAAAAGAATTGGCTAAACAGTAGGGTCTCCCTAGTTTCCTTGGGTTCCCTTGACTTCTGTTCCCTCATGCTGTAAGAGGGATTGCGTTGAGAAGGCTTAACTAGACCTCAGAAGCTCAACCATCTGCAGAGCAAGTTCTTGGGACAGAACCTCCCACACCATACACCGCTGGTGGCTTGGAGGTGCAGGGCTTATAGTTTTGGTGGTAATATTCAAGGTCTGTTTTGCAAACTGCTAAGTGGTCACAATCTCACTGACTTCCAACAGTTGTTGCTGGTCCTCCAGTTTCTAAGTAGATGATGATGGGTGGAATGAAAGTTAGCAGGAGCCCCACATAGAAGGGGCTGAAAGGAAGAAGAGTCAAGAGAGAGGAGCCATTCCTTCTCAGAAACTCTTCTTTTACCCTTTCCGTATGAGCAGAACTCCCTCACCTCTCTACTAACATACCACAATATGTCAGCAGGCTGAAACAAAGGCTGCATTTTCCATGAAACATAGACCCAGGGCTGGAGACTGCATGGGCCAGAATTCTGGGCAGATCTATTCCAAGACTCATCTGTCCTAGCACCTCATGTTCCCCCAACACTGTTATAATCAGAAATAACATTATAAAACCAGCTCTTCCTTCATCATAGGCTGATAAATTCTCATCCAAAGGTCCTTCAAATCAGTACAAGGACTCCTGCTGACTACAATAAGATGAAGGTGTCGTGGTTTGGGCTGGGCCGGCCACCAAAATGAACAACAGATGCTCTCTTCAAACCACGATAGAAGGCCACTCCAGCCTTTCTTCCAGAGGATCTAAAAACTAGCAGACATGCCCTAATCTGAAATGTTCTCTCATCATTCCATTCTCTAGTAGCTAGTAACCCTGACAGCAAAATTTTGCCATTTTTCCCAACAAACCTGAGTACTATAGTCACATTGCACATACTCCAAGGGGTTAAAAGCCATTTTGTTCTGGATACATTCTGTGTAACTCAATTTCTAAAGCACTAAATTGTAAGCCATAAACCCATGTCATTATTTACTTTCTTAAAGATAACATGGAGCCAGCTTCTCCCTGTGTCTCTCTCCATTTTGCTGCCTTTTGGAGGCATTCTTTGCAACTGCTGCACGGCTTGGTAGTTCCCAAGTCAGTGCATATGTGGAAAATCCCTGTCGAATAATGGCACAGGAGAGGGAAGAGGGAAGGAGGAAGGCTCCATTCACCACCAGACTTGGTTCTCTAGTGGCTCCCCCTTCCCCGTACCCAGATGCCTCTGTGGCCATCTTCCCTGCCTCCTTGTTTTGTGTACAGAACAGCCGAAGCGGTCGCGCTCCACACCCATTAGGGGGAAAGGAAAGGGGGAGCGGCGTGCGGCAGAGGGAGCGGGGAGGGAGTCACAGGGGAACAGAATGAACTTGTTCTCAGAGAAGCATGGCGTCCAGGCTGGCGGGTTTCTTTTATCCTGTTTCAGTTCAGTAAAAGCCTCAATTAACTTCACATTAATTATTAAATCAGAACAATGCGTCTTTGGGTTCCAACAGCTAAATTCTCTTACTGCTGTTTCTTTGGGGACCTTGGCTAGTTTTACAACTTAGGACATAAATATCTTTCTTCAAGGAGTTTCTGGCCTGTTGTTTTTATTTTCCTCTCTGTGGGAGCATGTTTAATCACAGTATCTCATGAATGCATGGAGGGAAGCATTTCTGGGCCTGCTGCACCTTGAAAACTTTTTACGTCCAACACATACAGCTTTTCCAGGCTCCAACAGGTGCTACCAACACAGCCATGAGATTTCACCCCCAAGAAAGCTCACAAATTAAGGCTCTCCAGGAAGCTGGAAGAGCACAGCCCCTCTAAAAGGGGCTGCTTCCTTGTAAAATAGAGTGCTGGGTTTCCACGTACACCTTATTCTTCAATTCTACAGTTGCTTCCCACCTTTCTCCTCCATGGATGACCCTAGGAATCCTACCAAATAAGGCCAGTCTAGAAATATTTGCCATTTTCTTACCCCATTGTTGTCAGACTCACACACTTACAAGATGTTCTTCTGTTCTTAGTTGTTCACTGATGTATCTGTCTCGCTGAGCAGAGCCAACCACCCCCATACATACCCTGCTCATACCATCATTATCCCTTTTCTTGGCACAGATTAGTAGAACCGAAGATAGCTGCTCTCCATGCATTTGACTGGTATGCCACAGACCCCCTCAGGATGAGAAGAAAAGGAGATACAAGTTCCAAATGGGGCCATTCAGAGCTCCTCTCCTGCCCTTCACTTTTCCACAACAGCGTGAAGTACTAACTCAGTACAAAGCTAGAAACCTCCAGGCACCCATCTTAGCTCAGGCCTCTTAAAAATCTTTTTGCCCTCCCAGCCCTAAGCTCTCTTACTTCCTCAGTATATTTTCAAACTCTTGCTCTTGTAGGTGAGGCTGATCACACTTTCTGCTTTCTTGTCCTAGATTATTTTGGAGACAAATGGCTTTCCTGAAGTCTCCTGGAGAGTCTCTGCCTTCCACCCATGAAGCTCTAGGACTTCCTGAGGAATGAACAGCTCTAGCACTGTAAAAAGCTTTTATTTCTTATGTGAATTTAATGTCTTTGGGAAAGAGCCAACCTGATGGAATTGAATGCAAAGGCGGTCAGAGGGCCTTCATTTCCCAAACAGGGAAGTCTCCAGCTTCATGGATAAAGAGAGAAACCCATCTCTCTCCTCCCGTCCTTTTCTTCCTCTGCCAATTCTCTCCCCCTCTTTCCTGCATTGTGAGCTTTTGCTGCTCTACTCATTGTGTGCAGAATGAATGAAAGTGATTAGAAGCCCCTTGGGCCATATTCATAGCTGGAAAGAGGAGGAATAACTCCACAGGCTTCTCTGTCAGTTGTGTGGGGCCCCTAGTCTCCCAAGCACCTTGTCCCAGCTAGAGAGGAGTGGCAAAGGAGAAGAGAGTGAGGTCACTCGTGACACAGTGACACACTACGACACAAGTCAGAGAGCAGGAAATATAGCAGAAAAGAAGAGAAGGGACAGGAGATACAAGAAGGGAGAGAGATGAAGCAGGGAAAAGAGGGTCTCAGCTGACACCAACTTTCTCATTTACACCGCCCTTCCTCTTCAGCCAAGAGGAAGAGGGATTAAGGGTGTTCTCTACTCTTGCTCCTCCCATACAGCATGAAATCATTGGGCAGAAGGTAATAGTTTCAAATTTGCATTGAGCTGAGGTGGGATACTATATGCAATACATTAAGAAGAAGGGAAGGGAAAAAATGGTGTCCAGTATGCACCACCATAGGGAGAGCTTTGGTGCTGGGCACAGAATGAAACTCCTCACTATAATAATAGAAAACTGGGGGACTGTGTATGTTAAGAAAAAAACAACACACCCAAACCAAACAAAACAGCAAGTACAGAAAAATAGACACAAGTAGATAACTAAATTAGACAGGCAGCTCTGAGCAGGCAGCTAGTCAGTCAGCCACCTTTTCTGTCTCCCTTCACTGCTTGGATTTCTGTTTCTGCTCAGACTGGGGAAGCTGGCAAAACTTCATGCTTGACCTGCAGTACCACTGACAACATGTGATTTGTTTTACCTCTGTTGGAAAAGACTGCAATATTTGCTGTAGCAAACTTACTGTCTGTCAGCCCACACGTCCTTCAGTGATGCCATTGACCACAGCTCTCCAGTTCTTTTGGCAGAAATGACAAGGGGGACGGAAAACCTACAGTTGTAATAGAGAAGCTGCTTCCACATCTCTTTGTTAAAAAACAGAATGGACTAGAAGGGGACCAGCAGTAAAGATTTTCTTCTAATCTTGCAAATGTTTCAAGATACTCTGCACACTGTTGCCTGCATGCATGGCTGTGTGTGTGAGCTGTGCATTTGCCATCAGCGCACATCATCCCCAGAAACTTTCTGATCTTGCAAATCTCAGGTGTAAGGTTATCCTGAGAGGCTGCTCCCTGGGTGCTGAGAACACAACCCTCTTGCTCAGAAGAAGAAAGTCTCTACAGCCAGATCTAAGTTTCTAGGAGTACCTGTCTCAAAGATATGCCTGAAAGACACTACCGAGGGCTCTGGGTCACGTAAAAAAGAAAGGCAGACAAGAAGGCACAACTGTGGGAAGGATGTCTGGTGACTGTGTGAACTGTGTGGCACAGCCACCCACAAAAACGAGGCACTGGACAGTGCTGCAAGAAGCATGAATTCAATCCATTTTTGCTATGCACTCCCCTGTGTATCCCTTTGGCAAGTTCCACACTGTCTGATGAAAATTAAGCTGTTCATCCCTATGCTGCAGTTCTACATTTGCAAAATCCACCTTTCAAAGAGTTTTTAAGATCTTGGATGAAAGCTGCCATTACGCCTTACAGTTAATTAGATAATCGTTATTATTTGTTATTGTGGGAGTTTCTGGAGAAGTTGTGTGGAAGCAGAATAGCAAGCTTGACCTTATGTACTCACATCTCAGTCTAATTCAATATTCTTTATCAGACATACCTTTGCTGTTCCGCAGGGTAGGGGCTCATTTGTTCTGCAGGAAGCTTGCAACACTTCAAAATGCTATGAAAATAATAAAATTATCATTATCAATCATGATAAATACCAGCAAAGCTGCCTGCCTATGGACAGCAAAATCCACATATTATTGCTAATTTGGAAGGGATTATCAGTGGTAAATGGAAAAGTCTCTCTAAAATGTTTAACTATGGCTTACTTTAATGCTCACCTCCATTTGCATTTATGGAAGACACATTTATGGAATAGAATTCTGAAATTTACACAGTTAAACAACATAGGCAAATAGAAAAATTAAGGGCAAGGACAAAGCAGCAGCCTGTTGAGGCTTGTCTGCTTGAGAGAAGCCCACATGTTCACCCTGGAAAGTGGAAAATGTCCAATATAGAGCCCCAAGATACTCCTGCTTACACTAGATTTATGTCAGTGGAAATCCTCTGACACCAGTTGAATTGCTCTTCCACACCAGCATGACAGCAGAATCAGGGCCAGGTTCTCTGCAGGGAAAAAGAAAAAAGAAAAACAAAACAATCTGAACAATCTTCATTTGTGTCTGTGCCTCACACTCTGCCCCATTTAAAGCAAGGCAGCACGGAACTATTTCTCTCTTCTGCTAGCAGGGTCTAATATGAGCAGTAAGTACTGTTCACAGCTACGTCCTCCATCTGAGCATCTCATAGCACAGACATTTCTCAATCAAACATCACACTACTCATTTCTGTAAGGCATATATGGATGTCTATCCCCACTTTACAGGTGCACAAACTGAGGCCCATGGAGAGCTGGTAGAGAAGCTGGGAATATATTCAAGAAACCCTAATTTCACAGGCCCTTGGTAGAACTTGCAGATGACACTCGTTTTTATACCAGGTAACCCACTGTTTGCTAAGCAAAGAAGAGAGATGCTTTGCTGCCACTCTTGAAAATCGGTGTGCAGCCATAGGATCAAGGGATAAAATCACTGTCCCTAAAGCCAGTCAGTTTTTTTTGATTCATGGATTTACATACAAAATCCCATAATCTTATTTTAGCAGCATTTAAGCACAAAAGAGAGCAACTTCCCGCAGACTGGAAACAACAGGGAAACTCACATGGTGGGCCTGATCCAGAATTGCCTGATGACAAAGGAACCGTTTCACTAATCCCTGTACATTTCTACAGGCTTTACCCTCCAGAGGATGCCAGCAAGATGCTAGTGGAACCCACCAGAAATAGACCTGTGGGAGCAAGTAAAAGGTCCTGCCATCTTATCCTGGTCCAGGAATCCACTTTCACATGATTAATTATTTGTACTGTTAAGCAAACATGAGTGCTTTTAGTGCAGACTGAAGAAGAGCTGCTCCTAATCAAAAGCAGCCAGCTTGTTTATTTCTCTTTTTTTTTTCCCCTCCATTGTCTATTTTAGTGTTTATAAAAACTAAAGTTGGGAGCTGTGTGGCTGTGGCCTCCTCACAGCAGCTGGCTTGCTTGTAAAGCTTCCACATCAGCCAGAGAGACATACCAGATATATGGGGTTTATAGAGCGTTCCCAGTGGGAGAAAATACCCATTGGTGGCAAGGCCAGGCCAACGCCTTTGTGCCTGTGGTGCACAGAGGTGGTTCCCCAAGCTGGCTCCAAACAGGCCAGCAGAACAGGGATGGCTGTGATGGAAGAGCCCACGGACACTCAAGCAGGCAGACCTGGTTATCTAGAAACATGCAGTGAGTGGCACTGACCACCACTCCGGCCCAGAGCTGGGAACAGCGGCTGCACTTCACCTTGGATTCTGCCTGTACACTCCTGCCCCCACTCAAAACCCTACAGGTCCTTTTCTTTGGATTCTCCCACCCTATAGAAAAAGGATGGTAAGCCAAAGTCTGCCTGTGAGTCTGCTGTCCCATGCTGACATGCCCATGAGATGGCAGGAATATCTATGGAATGTACCCAACTTAGTATGAGAATTGCAGTCGCTGGGCTATTTCTGAGAGTGCAGCAGTCACACACATACTGGTGATACCCTGCACTGGCTTCCAGTTTCAGTTCCCTGCTACCTGAGAAAAGGTAGATGCCTTGAAAATAACCACCAGTTTGTTATGCCAATAGCTAGCCTGATTTTCACTGTTCACTTCGATAATTCTCAGCCTGTCATTAAATGGAGTGGCCATTCAGCAATTCTGATCACCAAGTTCACTGTGTTGGAGAAGCTTCATAGGCTGCAACTGGTTTCCATTTGTTGTGTTTCCACCCCCCCCAAATCCCTTTCAAGCCACAGCAAGAATAACAGACTCCCCCAGCAAAACACTGGCCAAGAAGCGCAGCACCCCATAATGTGTACATACACCAAACTGGTAACCCCTGAAGAAATAAATATGACCTAGAAAAAGAAAATGAACTCACTTTAAACATATCACGGGCTAAGCAGGAAAGGAAAGAACAAACTCAACGTGAGCTAGGCAGAAGGTAGAAGGAGGCAGAAATGTTAACTTTTGCAAGGGATCACATAACACCAATCACTGATAAGGCATCGGGAAAGGGGTGTAACAGCCATGGAGCAGACCATAGTGAAATGCCACTGTGCAGGTTGACAGGAATGCATTTTCCGCTCACTATTAGCAGCAGGGACATCCACCCCCATATGGTTTCCCTCCCCAAAGCAGTGTTAGCGCTTCTTTTATTTTGGAGAAGCTGCTCTGAGCCCTGTTTCCTTCTACCCACTCCACCACTACATGCCCTGTCCTCCCTATTGATGTCCATGTGCTGTTGGGCAGTTCCTGTCCCTACGGCAGCTCTGGCAGGAGGACTGCAGAGCAGACTCCCCAACCTCAGCTCTGCAGGGAAGTAAACCTGGGAAGTGAACACACACCATCTTAAAACTGGGCCCCTGCTTGTGAGGCAGCAGTTCTCAACACGTCCGCTCTCGCTTGGAACCACTCTTTTCTGTTTAGATCCCAAGAGGATATGCTTTAGCCACACTCTAACTCCAAATGTCATAGTTAGCTCCCTTTTCCCACTAGCCCCATGCATTAGCTGGGGGTAGTTATCCAAGTCTACCATACTTACAAAGAACAGAGATGTAAACCTTTAATGGACACTACAATAAGAGGGGACAAAGCACCACTATATTAAGAGTACTGAGCTATGTAAACAGCCTCAAGAGAGATCTCTGCGTGCTCCCAAATATAAATTTTCCCGTGCTAAGGGACTACAGAGCCAGACAGGTTAGAGGGGAGAGCTATTAAAACCATCTGAACTTGAGCAATACTGCATAACTTGTACTTTTTTTTCTTTTTTTTTATAGCTGCTTACAGTCCCAACTTTTTCTTTAATATTCTTTTTTTGGCACAGGACTGATTACATGCCTAATGCCTGAAGAAAAGTGGGAATACCGAAGGATTAGGAATACCTAAATTTATGGCAGGATTAGCTGGAGTTTTATCCTGCTTGACACAGAGAACTAACATGAACGATCAAGGACATTCCAGCCCCATTATCTCCTACTTCTGCTGTAAAGAACGCAGAAATAAAGGATTGCACACCAAAAAATAGTTTATGACATTCATTTGAGATATCCCAGTCTGTTACGAGAAATCAGCATGTTTGTTGAATAATCCCACAGTAATTAAAAAAAATTTTATAAAATAATTAAATAAATAAAAAGTCTAATTCTGCTCTTGCTTACATCAGTTTTACATAAAACAACATTAATGAAAAGAGAACCAAACCCAAAGAAAATATTTGGTTAGATCTCATTCCACTGCCAATGAAATTTACTACTGAGCTTAATGGAGTAGGACCAACACCAGAAATACCTACATCTTCCATAGGGCCGTATCATTCAAAGCTCTGCTCAGATGTTGGCTGATGAAATTAGCATTTCTGTGACCAGAATGAATGATTCAAGCGCTAATCTAGCGCAGATTTCCTTGGGTGACCTTGGGCATGTTTCAGTTCCCTTTCTCTGAAGCAGGGATAACAGCCCCAACACCTTGGATGGCTCTTGGGAGACACATTCACAAGTTTGCCACGGACTCAGACTGAGTTAGTGGTGGATCCAGACAAGAACAATGGACAGATCCTGCAGGAGGGAGAAATAAAACATGGAAGCATTATGAGCCGATAGTCATACAGGAACTGTCGGTTCTCAGCATCACAGAGAGCCAGCCAGCCACATACACTCTCTCTCTAAAAGGATTTTCTTTTAGTCTGAGAATTAGATTTTTTGAGCCTTTGCTCCTACACTGGCCTTGACATTTTAAACATATAGATCAGGCGCTCCAGAATAGTGGAGCTCGGGGGTAACAACAGTGATTATTTTTCAGTAGGAAACACTCGCTCATTTAAATCCGGTGTAATTACATTACAGAAATGCTGCAGAACAAGCCCTCGTCTGCCCCTCCCCGCTCCCTCTCTCCCCCTAGGCCCATACCCCCCCTGCCTTTAAGTCGGGGCGGGGTTATTTACCGGGGCCAACCGCCCTCTCCCCCAGGCGCGACCCGCTGACAGAGCGCCTCTCTGCCGGGACTGCCCCCCCCGGCGCTGCGCGGGCGGGCTGGGGACGAGGAGAGGGGACACCCCCCCCGCCCGGCAGCGGAGCGGGGAGAGCCGCAGGGCCGCCCAGGGTGGCCGGCAGCCGAGGGCACGGCCGCGGCGGGCGCTCTGCCAGCCGCC